>PVJX010006730.1:0-75501 GCA_004027295.1 Dolichotis patagonum
CAGTCTCTACAATATTCCCAATCCAAACAGCCCGGGCCACTCTGCGGGTCCGAGAGTTTCGGGTCCCAAAGAGACAGGCCGAAATGCAGGTCTGTGCAGACTTTGGATCCAAACAGCTCAGGCCACTGTACGGTCCGGGAGTTTCGGGTCCCAAAGAGACAGCCTGAGATGCTGCTTTCTGGGAGACTTCCTGGGCGTGAAGGGCGGGGCTATGGGCCCAAACACACCTGGCCCAGATGCTGATCTCCAGGCAGTTCCCAGTCCCAAAGAGTCGCACCGAGATGCAGGTCCGCGCAGACTTTCAATCCAAATAGCTCAGGCCACTGTACAGTCCGGGAGTTTCGGGTCCCAAACGGACAGCCTGAGATGCTGCTTTCTGGGAGACTTCCTGGGCGTGAAGGGTGGGGCTACCTATTTTGATACTCTTAAGTGTTTTTTATTCATATTCCTGATTAACATTGCTTTACAGACTTCAGAATTTCTTTTTGTTTTTGAATAAAGATTACTTGCTTTCCAAACAGAAATAGTATTGGGTAATTATATTAGTCAGGACTTTTTTCCCCTATGATTGAATACTATATTGGCTAATTTATAAAGAAAAGTAGTTTATTGCTCACACATCTGGAATCTAAGAAGTAGATTAAATTACCAATATCTGACAAGGACTTTCTTGTTAAGTCTGGGAATAATTACACAATATTGGTCTAAAATTAGAGGTTAGATTATTAAATTTAGCAAGACTTGTTAGAAGTATGGGATTATCCAACATGTGTTTTCAGTAACTGAGATGCTCAGTCAATCTTAAGAATATGTTTTCATTTTGAACCCACATTGGCTTCACACACATTTAAGATCACAGTATGACCTAGTTGGGAAATCGCAGTTTTTTCCTGATGGACTTGTTCTATTTGTACCCACTAAGCACAAATATGTAGCTCCTATTTCTTCTTTGAAAGGTTCGTATATTTCTTTCTTAGCAGTCAGAGGCCTAGAGTAAGTGTAATGTGCAAAATAAGTTATATGGAAAAGCAAAATGTTCTGATATCATAAAAGAAATAAAAGTAATATGTAAATCCAAGTCCTTAAATTATAAATTCTGATACAATAATTCAGGATCACAGAATAGGGTACACTGCAGTTTTATCTCCCATCCTTCTATATATTATACCTCACATCAACTTACAATGTATTTTAAAATACATTTCTAGACAAAAATGCATATGTGATTTCTTCTGTATACATTCCATAATAAAAATAGCCAACATACTTGATTAAGGATGATATTACCAGATATTATCATAACTTAAAAGCTTAAACAATAAGTCCAGTTAATGAGAAGAAAATTAATTCTCAAAGCCACAATTATTTTTATAAAATAGAGCAAGAAACAGATATTTTATTGAAGTAATCCTTTACCAGTACAAAGTTTGTATGTTATGGATTTAATTTGTATAAATGGGCAATATTTTCTCAATAAAAACATACTTTAGATAACACATGTGTGCCAGTTTTTTCATTAATTCACAAAGACAACAAAAGTTATTGTGAATATTTAAGGTTAAAAAATCACAGTAAAAGACACATTGCCAATAGCAGTGTGATAAATATGTTCAACGTGAGCAGTAGAAGTTTAAGTGGGTTCAGTAGCAAAGTGTTTTTTTTTACTGTAACATTTTTTCGACATCTAAACATTCACAGAATTTTGCAATCATATATTGGTTTGTATTATCATTGACACAATGTGTTCTCTTAAAATTTTAAAGACTAGGAAACTGAAACTCAAAAATATTTCAATTAATTTGTCAATTGCCCGTTTTATAATTGCACAAATGGAACTATGACCCAATAGAGGACAAAAGTAATTTACCAGGGAAGAGATATTCACCTTAAATATAGACTATTTTAATTAAAAATATAAACTAAAGAGGGTACAAAATGAGATGTCATACTGCATATATATCTAACAACCATGTGAATATGTATGTATGTATCTGTGTATGTGTGTATCTATACTTCTATTAACACTTAAACTGCGCAACATTAGAATGACAACTGGAATTTTATAATAGTTATTTCTATTTTTTAAAGCAGTGATAATACAATTTTAATTTAGCTGTGTAAAAAATTAGTTTCTAAATTATAGAAAACATCCTAGTGTGATATAATCATCTGTCCCAAAATTCATCTATGGTTGATTAAAGTCTTTGTTTTAGGTACTAATAGACACTAATGAAAATAGCACTTTTCTCAAAACATTATCAAGCATTTTATGCAGACTGATTTCCTATTTTTAATCAATAACACTAGTAATTTTTTAATAAAACTCAAGTAAAAACATAGTTTTATGTGGAAATATCAAGTTGTTAAACTATATAACTCTTTGAGAAAACAAACAACTTTTTTAGTGATAATAATACAAAAGTTAACCTATACACAAATACGTAATTTAGTTACATACTGTCATTGTGTGGAGGAGCTGGAGGTGAGTTTACTGGAGACATACACATGCTGACTCTGCTCTATGGAAAGCAGCTGGAAGGAGGAACCTTCTATTGATGCATTGCAGAGAGAATTAGTTACCCGTTACTGTTTTTATCTGTTGTATTTTGTGCCTAGAACATAGCAAATATTGAGAGTATATGCAAATAACTATATGAAAGGAACAACCTTTTTTATTTCTCCAATGATGAAAATATTACCAGAATATAGATTTCAAAGACAGGAAAAAGTCTTATCAATAGTATGTTTCATGTTCTTAAAAAGTAGAATAATTTTTAAACGATACTTCTTGATTTTAAAATATTACATAGAGATTTATAACATAAGTACTTGCAAATGTCTGCCCTTCAAGTGACCTTTATAGAAGCTGTGAAAACCACTGTAGAAATATTAACTTGCAGCAATATTTCTTGCAGGGAATGCTATGTTGCTCATAAGTGAAACTTCCCTTGGTATGAAAGATCAGAAATCCAAATAACTGGCACAAAATGGATTGAATATGAGAAGTTTTAAAAAGTTTTTAAAAAATCATTAGTGGATTACTAGTTTTGCAGAATGTATACTGGGACTCTTAAAGTAGAGAATAGGAAATTTTATTTTAATTGATAGAATGTTAATCAACATTGAAGTGACAGAAAGTCCCGGGTCTGCCAGGAGTGCTGGCGCGTGCCTGTAACCGCAGCACCCGGGAGGCCTAGGCAGGAGGTCAGCATGTGTTCTAGGCCTGCCTGGGCCACATAATGAGTTCAGGGACAGTCTGACCTATGCGGCGAAAGCCTCTAAGTAAACAAACAAACAGATAAGTAAAATGAAAAATTTTAAAAAGTATCTGGTCTATTTGAATAAGTCAATTGAGGGTGAAAGGTGTTATTGAATAAAATTTTTAAAAAGGCATTGAGACCAAAGTTTGAATTTTAGGTATAAGATTGTAAGCCAAGTTCTTCCAGTGTTTAGTTAACATTTGAAAACAAGCTATACTGAAATGCTATTTTAGTGACCAAATTTTTTACCCAACCCACATTCCATTTTAACAAAATTTCATAACTCTATTAGAAACAGGTTATATATATGTGAACATGCCATTCTCCAGTCATATTTTATTATCAGTAGATGAATATAGGTCAGTTGCTAATGTCATAAAAAAAGGAAAACAAGTAAAATATTTCCTTAGATTGTTAAACAGCAATTCTAATGAGTCTTTTGAAATAAAATAATTACAAAGCTATCAGTTATATAAGCATTGTTAAGTAAGTAATAAACTGACAGAAAAAAATGAAAAATTAATGATAGCATATGAACAAGGGACTCAGGGGTATTCCATTTGTGAATAACTAACTCATACAATTCATTCATCTTAGGCAAACTTATTTAAAAGTCACCAGTTATTCACAAAACAAATGCCTCTTACAACAATTTAGTCTCTTATATTTCCTCTGAAACAATAGGAATAAAAACTTCTAAATAATTTAACTTCATTGCTCCTTCTTTATGAGCATATGATTAAGATCTGATTTTATATCAAGGAAGGTTTATATTTTTAACATTTATAATGTTTTATTTCTGTTAAAATTAATTCTAAGAAAATTCTAGTATCTTTGGCATTTTGTCACGAAACTTCCAAATTTTTCTAACAGGTATCTCATTGTCAGTTGTAATATAAAAGAAATCTAGTCATTTGCGAAAATAAATGCCATCATAAATATAAAAAATAGGTTAATTATCATATGCTTGCAGACACAAACACACATATAGATACTCTCACATAACTAAGATATTTCTCTGTCTACCTGTCTTTGACTGATCTAGTTAAAATTTTGGTTATGATTTAGCCAAAATAAAATTAGGATGCAGGCTCAAATGATCATGGTGATTTGAGTGATGACTCTTATTCAAACATTTGCACTGACTTCTAGTTGTCATAAACATGTATTTTCAAACATTTACTTATTTGGCTGGACCAAATCATTCTGTTGTTTTGTAGTATTTTGATTAAACCTAAGTGTTCATATGTATTCTTTTTCTTTGTGTAGTTTATTGTTTTATATTTGGGTTATCTAATTTTTTTCTGTTCCAAATTAAACTGAAATCTCGAGGAAACAGTACTTTCATTTCTTTCTAAAAATTACTATTTGAAAAAAGTCAATATTTGAATTTTATTAACTTTTTCCCTTGATTCTTTAACCAGTTAATGTCTTCCCTATTACTAAGGAATTGTTTTTCTAGATTATAAGTACAATTTTAATTACTCTATATGCATTTTTGTTTAATTTACTCTTTTATTTGTTAGAATAAAGGACACATGGGAGGTGAGACCATGTAGTCTGTTTACCTTTGTTTTTCTTTTGATTGTGTAATACTTTTATTTCTGGCAGAAAAACTCCTTACCTATTGAATGAATTTACTTATTTAAATAAATAAACATGAAAAACACATAAACGACTTTATCAAAAAAGGAAAAAAGATAGTACATAACCAGAGCATAGGAGCTATTCTTACAATAGAGGTATCAGGGTCCCTATTACAGTTTCTGGAAGAGATTTTCAACATTGTGTATTGGAAGAAAGGAGAGAGAATTTCCTTATTTTGATAGTCATAAATGTCAAAATTTTAAATTTATCTACTGTATTTTAAAAATAGATCACTAATCATTTTATATGAATTTTTACAGAAACATGCCATATGCATAGTGAAGCTTGTAATTATTTGTGGAATTATGCAATTAGCAGCATGCCTATCCCAAGTATGTAATCTCCATGTCTCTGTGGTATTATTATAGTTCATATTTTCATTACCTTACAGATAGTAGCATCCTTATTATAAATTGATTTAGGATAATTTTAAATGTAAATGAACTTTAAAAAGTCTTTTTCAAAATTATTTTCCTATAATATCTTTGGAAGTTAGAACCTATTGAATGCATTGTTTACATCAGAAATAATCTTTGTTATTTATAAATGTAAGTTAGGTTATCAAACACTCATTAACATCTAAATTGTCCCTAGTATTCTCAAGGTTCCAGAGTCAAAGAAAAGAAGCTATAAAGTGTTGGAGAGTCTTGAAACTGAATACATGTGCAGGGCTTTGGCGTGGCCCCAGCATGATTCAACTAAGAATGAGACAACTTGGGCCAATATAGGCCACAGCTGAGAACACCTAGAGACTTTCTGGGGTTAGCTTTTCTTAATTAGCATCATCTGTTGTTCTTCAGGGTCCTTTAAGTCCTCCAAAGATCCTGTTCAGGTTTCCTCCATTGTCCACTCAACTCCTTGCTTGTTCTGATTAAATAGGGCTGCCTAGCGTCAGTTGGCCAACCAGCTTGCAGAGTGATGAGCTCTGCCGAGTACTACACTCCTCCTGCAGCCCTAAAGACCATGTGGCGTCTCATTCCTTTGGGCCTTTGCCATGCACCTGTTTGGGGACTTAGGGGCCTAAGTACAGACCCCAACAATAAAGGGACCCACAAGGATCTCATAAGCTATGTAGTTGCTATACATGTGTTGGCCTTGTGGATTTCTACTTTCTTCCTCTTGTTTCATTCTTTCCTCTGCTCCCTTTTCCTCTACCTACTCATGCAAGATCACCATTTTCTGTCCATTTCTTCTTTTTCCCTCTTTGTAGGCTTAGAAAACTCTATTATCTGGAAAAGTGGAAACTAGATTTTTTATATCAAACATTAATGGTTAAATCTGATAATCTCATTTGAAATGAGAACTACATAATGCTGCTGAAGATTGCAAGTTACTTTACCCAAGAATTTAATGGTTTAGTAATTTCGAATGCTATTTCCTAAATTATTAATATATTTAAATTATATGTGACCTCAGATAGGCCTTACTTGACATAATTTTAAAATGTGCTTTTAGTGAAACTCAAGAGTAAACATACACATATATATCAACACCTGTTGATGTACTTGGATTTATAAGCCATCTTGATTACCATTAATGGAAGTTATAAATGCACATAAATGTTTATTATCTTCCATTTACTTAGAATCACTTCCTTCTAGAGCTTTCAGTGTGTTCTATTATCATTAATGTTCTGTAACAGCTTTTAAACTGTGTCTCCACAGCCAAAGGAATTTGGCAAATTTAATAAAACTCAGGAATGCAGACATATTTTTCAAATCCTGTAATTATCTGCATCATTATGTGATGTGGTTTCATATTTTTATTTGTCTCACATTTTTACATGACTAATTTACTTCTTTTTGTCTCTTAATTTTTATTTAATTTGTTTTGATTGATGAATTTTGAATGTTCATTTTGATATGTATATATCAAAATTTGCTTTATTTTGTTCCTTGCAGTGAATACACAGGACTCCTTCACCCCACCTGAAAGCTGTCATCTGTGTCCTACCTGGCAGAAATTGTCCTCAGTGCTCAGATTCCCGAAGTCACAACCAGAGCTCAATGCTTGTAGCCACCCAGGCAGCTGTACTGGCAGAGCTGTCAGAAATTGCACCCCAAAATTAGAGTGGAGCAAATGTTTAATGGCAACATAAATAAATACAAATAATATTTTCAAGGTGACAACACAAATCTTTAAAACTTTGTGTGCCTATGAAAGAGAAAAATGTTGATAATTGGAAAACTTAGTTCAAATAGAATAAATTCTTATGAAGACCATTTAACTTATTCCCCCAAATATTCTTTGAATATTTTGAATTTGAGTATTTGATATGAAATCACTGATAATAATTGGTGTATTCTATGTGCTTTGCTTGAACTTTCGGTTCATTTGTTGTTATCTTTGGCCTTTTAAATTCAGAGGGGCTCTTCCTTTATACCTTTCACCTTTCCTCTTTGATTAATGTCTCCTAGACCAGTAAGAGCGTCGAGTATACTTGTCTGAGAAGGTTAAACCAAGAAGGTTAATGCCTTTCTGTCCTTCCTCTAACCTGCTAATTGTGTGCCCTCCACTAGCAAAGCATCACTTTGAAAAGATTCACACTAAGCGAAAGAGATAAAATACAGTCATATTTTCTCTTGATTTGGATATACCGTAATACTTCTTCACATGACGTATCTTTCCATGTCCCTCTATAGATGAAATCACTACACTAGTTTCTCAATTGAATGTTCATTGTGACCTGCAGTTACTGAATGTTTGATGTGGTATGAAACTAAGAAATTAGCCACCTTGTAATACATTATCAAAAATAAAAATATAAGCTATTTAATTAAAATTGTAGACTTTAATAATAAAGCAACAATAAGTATAAAAATATTTTAGTAACTACTAACCATTACTAATGAAATAGCTAAAATAAGAGTTGTAATAATTTAGGTCAGTATACAGTGTGTGGAATTATGGTCATTCAAAATTATATCCAGAAAAATTTCATAGATTTAATCTCACTTTTCCAAACTTTCATCTTAAATAACAGTGATATTAAAGATAAAAAGACCAAACTCTGTCATGTACACTTTGTGGATTTCACATCACTATCGTAAAAGAAGTATTATTTTTTTCCTAATTTTTTTTCAACTTGGGAGAAAATAGAAATAGTGACTAATTTTTTACTCAATGCACACAGCAAACAAGTGTCAGCAAACAGTGATAATATTGAACCAGTTTTGCTGGCTTTAAAGTCATTTCTCTTAACAGGCTATTGGTATTGACTATCCATTTCAGAGAAACTTAAGCAAGATTTTTTTTAAAAAACTTAATCTAGTATGGCAGTACTGGAGAACCCTAAATCTTGGACAAGGATGACCACAAGAATTTTATGAAGGTATAATCATGCCCCAATAAAATTGCCTTAACAGTATACAGGCCACTGGAGAAGACCAACAGACTAACTGTAGTTTTTCAGACTTTTTTTGAGTACTTATACTTTTGTAAACTGGCATTTTTAAAGTCTTTGGTAGAATGAAGACACTCAGATAATCTATCTTACTTTCACCACTCTAAACATAAAAGGTGTTTTTTAACAACTAATTTTATAAATAAACCAATCTTCACTGAGATTCTGGGGGATTTTTAAGGTCAATGACTCAGTCAATAATGATGTTGGAGTTCAAATTTAAGCTTTTCTACTAGCTGCTAGAATCTCCAGAGCTACTTTGATAATAATGGATAGATCTGAGGATCTTATAGCTCTTTCACTGACCCCATGTCTCATCACAGTGGTAATTTATGACAAGATTAGATTTCCTTCTCTCTCCTATAAAATTTATTTCTTTTTATGGAACTTACATCTGCTTGATGATAAATTTTTATTATTGTTATTCTGCTAGAATGTAAGCTGTGACAGAGTGACAAGTTCATTTCATAAGGGCACACGCATGAACAGAAACTCAAGAGAGTCAAGAAAGTCATTTGTTCAAACAATGAAAAGAGCCAGATTAAAAAGATTTAAACTTAGTTTTAATGTCAAAAACAACTTTTGTGATCTCACTGATGTCAGTTTAAAAAGTTCTGCTTAATCTGTTACATAAGAAAATATAATTTTAAATATCTTTTTATGTTTTGTATTAATTGCATTAAAATATACTAATCAAATGTAGTACAGTAGAATGTTACTAGTGACATTTCATAAGGGGGACAAAAATCAAATTCCCACAAAGATAATGAGACATCTTATAGGACATTGTTACTGATACACTATTGTGATAGCACTAGAAGTTGAGTTATCTCTTTATTCTGGTCTGTCATGAACAAATACAGTGAATGAAAATGAATTGCTTAACTTCTATCTCTCCATTAATAATCAAAAAAAGATTTATTCAGGGGATTTTGAAATTTGTTTCTCCTCACATTCTATTGTCTGAGAAAACTTTAGGGAATAGAAATTCTAGTACATAATCCATAAATTTTCTTTTAGAATAAAAATATAGTTTTCTCCTTTCAAACATTGAATATAGATTATTTGTTTCATTCTTCATGCATCATTTCCAGTGATTACAAACAAAGGCAATAAAAAATGAAACCCACATCTGGGAGATATTTGCCAACAAATTATTGAAGACTCTAAAATCTAATAAGCTAATTCTTTAGTCATGAAAAGAACAAGATCAAACTAAAACACTGGAAGGATATTGAATTCTTATGCATGAAAATATTTTGTATCCAGGCAAAAGATATAGCCTCCAAGAAAAGATTATGTAAATATCTTTGGCCTTTGTAGTAAACACATGAATAGTTTTTAAAAAGGCAAAAAATATTACTTGACTCAGTGAAGATGTTTATTTTTTTTAATAGATGCCACAAGATGATTTTCTGGTTCCACTGTATGAGAAAACTATGTCTTTTAAAGTTAAGTAAATTATAATAGACATTTATTCATGCGAATTACACCTTAAATACTAAATCAAATGTACTCTAATCCTTGATACTTAATAATAGGGAAGTGTCTAAGCCAAGTTGTAACATAGATAATGTTGATGATTTTTTGTGATTTTTCCATTTAAGTTAAATCCTAACTCCCTAGTTTTACTGATAAAGTGATATACAAATAAATATTAATGAAAAATCATTCTACCCTTCTCTGAAAATATTTCATCATTTCCATAAGTTCTGCCAGTATCTTCACCTGAATGAAGAACATTTGTGGAATAAGTTAGTGGGAGTGAACGTTGAAGGTAGCAGTGGTAGCTTCTACGCTTAACATAATGTGAATATGAACAAATGGAGTGGTCGTGTGGATTCAGTTGGTTATGCTGCCTGATGAAATGATTTGTAGATACCTTTTTCCTAATCACTTAGATTTTTTGAGTTTTCTCAACAACTAAATTGCTAGTGATACAGAATATTGTATGTTGTTTCCTAAAGCACATAAACATGAATGATCTACTTTATTCACTCTTTCAAATCAAACATGAATATTTATCTCTTCTGTAGAAGTGAATAAATTATTCTCCTTACTTTAGAGAGATGAAAATGCATGTATCAATGTGCTCCTGTGTGTGTGTGTTTGTGTGTGTGTGTGTGTGTGTGTGTGTGTTTGATGTACACAAATGTACTCTCACAAGATTTTCAAGCAACTATTAAGGAAAATATCAAATTGCTTTAATTTCCAAACTCATTTTACCTGAAATTTAATACTAGAGAAAAATTTTAATTTTAGAATCAGTCACTAGTTCAACACTCCATGGTCTTTGCTTTTGAGGTTAAAAACAAGGAGTTTAGTTCCCTCCCTGCTCACAACTGGATGCAATGTTAAGTAGAATCTTTTCTATTCTTTCTTTTGTTTCCTATTTTTAAATTCACTTCATGTGATTGGATAAACAACTTCAGGTAAATAGCATATATCGACTCAATGAAGCATATATAAACTTCTGAATCTATTATTGACCAACAAAAGAAATTCCTACTATCAATTTCATCTTATCAAAACTCAGAATCTGTAGATGATATATAAAGTTCTTGATGTACCTGTGATGCATGAAAAATAAATAAATAATTGAACAAATTTGAAGTGAACAAGAATGGCAAGGAAAGATGATGTAGCACACAAGCAATTATAGTCACTAAAGGTATCTGTCCTGTTAAATTTCAGAGAAGACAATATACATTTGCAAATATTAAAAAGCTTCTACCTGGAAGTCAATTCAGCTGTTGTATGTCTGAGGGCAGAACTAGCAGCAGTATGAGCCACATTACAGATGGCATTTAGCTTAAAATTAGATCTTCTGACACAAGAACCTAAAACATGAAGACAAAATTATTTTCCTGAAGAATCCTAATAAAAATTAGAAGGTACTTATTGAGCTGGTGACGGAATGAACCTTGTACTAGATAAGCGTACAGCCTTCATATATTCTAATTGTGACTACAACATGAGTAATTTTTCAGTTTGAATTCATTGATCTTACAATTATTTGTGTATGTTTAAAATTTTTTCTATTTAACTCATGGTGATTTCAGCCTATAAAATCTAAGAATTCTTTATTCTTCAAATCAATAATCTAAGAGACATCTAATTCCTTTTACATGATGTAAATGTTCTTATTTTCTCTGAAACTTTTTTTTTAAATTATCTTTCTCCTCACAATTCACAGTTGGTTTCATTAATATAAATGACGCTTACTTCTTTTTACTTAGTGTTACAAGTGATGCAGTATGAAAATAAGTCAAATTCAAGGAACAGTGGTTCATCCTATGTACTTTCTGCCAAATGAGTACATTCACAGAAATAAGGAAAACCATGAAATTTCCTTTAAGAAAGAAAAAAGGCTTTAGTGTTGAATTATGCCAAAGTAAGCATATATTCAAATCCAGTGTAGTTGAAATAAGAGTATTCTTAAATGTAATTAGTTTTCTGAGATGAGAGCCTTCTTAGATGTAATTAGATGCGATTGGATGAGAGGCAAAATGCCCACCACTTCTAATGAAAAAAAAAAAATATTCCACTACTACTTGCTTGCTTGTTAACTGTACTCAAATGGATTTAAATTTAATATTTTATAAACATTTTGGGGATGGTTTGATTATGATTTTATTTTGTTCATTCTCTTTTACATGCACAGTCATAAAGTATCTCTACATTGTGTACTGCCTTTGTAGGGAGTTTATTCTCTTAGTGAATAGAGAAAATGCTGTTTCCTTCATGCATAATTTGAAAGGTAAGTGCAAAGTGAAATACTGAAAAGGTACTCAGAAGAAATAAATGATTAACTTAGAGCAAAAGATCCTAAAATAACCCTGTTTACTGAGTGTAAGGAATATTTTTCCCTCTAAAAATGGAGAGAAGTAAATGGCATGCCTAAGATATGTCCTAATTTGTCAACACTATGTGCATTCAGAAAATTAGAGGCCTATAATTAAGCATATGTCTCACTGTTTAACAGAAGTTCAATTATAAAAAATCCATTAGGTAAAAATATAATACAATGTGCATATAATGACTTATTCCACCTTTTATCGTAAATCAGAGCTGTAGGTCTTGGTTCATGTTGCACTGGCCATGTGGAGAAGAGCAAAACTTCATCTGGGTAGTCTACGGATCTTCATTCTTTAAAGAAATTAATCATATTATCTCTATAATTTCTTCCAGTATCTTAATAAAATTAGACACTAGCTGTAATAAAAATTTCATTACTGAAAATAGATGCATCTATGATATTAATACTTTTGCTTTTTTTTGTTTTGTGAGACAGGGTGTCATTACATTCAAGTTGGACTGGAACTCACTATATAACCTGAGATATTCTCAAACTTTAGGTGTTGCTCCTGCATCAGCCTCCTGAAGCACCACCATACTTGGCTTGATATTAATACATTTAATTGGTATGCAGTGTAAATTACTGGCTTCCAATTCTTCAGGGAATTCTCTGTATAAAGGGTCAGGTATGATTGGCATTTACAGTTTAAATTTTATATTAAATACATTTTGTCAGAAGTAGTTCAAAGTATCTCTAACATCTTAAAACAATAATCATTACTAGCAAAAATAATTAACATAATAAAAACAAGCAAAAAGAGCTATGAATATTTCCAAGAAGAATCCTCCAAATTTTAATGTGTTAACTAATACAGATATAAGTTTTTAAACTTTATTGAGTATTACTTCAAAAATAATTTTGAGGAAAAAATAGAATACATAAAATGTGGCAAAGTTAACCAAGTTGTAGATATATGTTAATATGATTATTAAGGCATATATAAATTTGTTTCATCTCTCCAAGCAGGTGAATTCAGCTATAACACAAAAAAAACACCCAAATATCTGATTGTACTAACCGATCTATATTTTTAAGCAATTAAACTTTCTATGAGAATATGTAGGAAAACTGTGTTTTCTTAAAACATTATATTAAATTCTTGAATTAAAGGAACAATGAAATGGACAAAATATACATAAATAGCAACAGGATTCAATGTTACATATTTGCCTAAGCACCATCACTCATACCACTTCCTGACATTTGTACCATTGTATATGGGCATCTCAATTATTATTATAGCAATTTGGATTTTAAATCAAAAAAGCTTGTTTAGCCACCAGAGGCTTTCTTTCAAACCCCCATATTTTGTTTGTTTTTTTCTAAATGGCTCACTGCTTTTAAATTTTGATTTATTTCAAGAAACAGATGGCTAAGGTGTTTTATTACTGATAAAAGACTTTAGAGTTAAAAAAAATTCTGAGCTCAATAATATAATGTATCAATTATTATATGTGAGGAAAGGGAAAATCCTTTTGAATCTACATATTATATTTTCCAGTCTCTACTATAAAAGACTAGTGTATAAGAGACACTTCAATAAGTAATCTTAAGATAGATATAGGTATAGATCATCAATATAAAAATATTAATGTTTTCATTGTACTGTACATTTTAATATAACTAATAAAACTTTTAATTTTGTCATGTTAGATGAAACTCAAATGCAAATCACTCTAGTAAAATTGAAGTATAATCTCAAATAAATATTGTTTTATTTATTTTAAAAAGAAAAAACAGAAAAATCAAGAAGCAAACAATCAAAAGACAACAAAAGCAAAATGATAACAACAATAAAAAAATAGTGATACAAGATTTCAACACAAAATGATAGGAATTTAATAATGGTTGTTTTATTGCATATTGTTTTGTTTTTTAATTTTATTTTAAAGAGAATAAAACCAAGCAAAACAAAACAGAATAAAGCCAATCAAAATGAGACTCTGTGTCACAGAACTTCAAAACAAGATAACAGCAAATCAATCATTATGGTTACCATAATGCTCTTGCTGTCTTCAAAACAGCTGCCCATACCTTCAAACACAGCAAAATCAAACAAAACAGAACAGAACCAATAAAAACAAAACAATGCATGCAATACAGGAACTCAGACAAGATAATAATAAATCCAAAAAACTACCATAATACATTTGTTGTCTTTAAAATAGCTGCCCATGCCATCAGATATAACAAACCCAAACAAGGTAAAACAGAATAAAATCCAACCAAACAAAACAATGAGAATGCCAAAGGATTTCAAAACAAGATTATAGGGAATTAGCAATGGCTACCACGTTCAGAAGGAGATCCTCATAGATGCTACTTTGCGTATTGTTTATCCTCTTCTATGGTCAGATGACCAGCTTTAGAACTGCAAAGTCAGTGATCATGAAACATTAAAAGCATTAAATTGTATTTTACCTCATTAGCTATAATCACAGCTTGTTTTTCTCAGGATTAGCTGGTCGCTTATGGGGTGGAGATAGAGACACTGGCTCTTCTTGTCACCCTGCCTGTGCAATGGAAGGGGCTGGCACAGTGTCTCCGCCACTCAGCCTGCATATGAAGCCGGCTCAGAAGAGGTCTTTATCTTCTTGTTGACTCCATGTTCTTCTCTCCCCAATGTCAATATTTTAAATACTAGTGTTGGGGCCAGGGATTTAGTTCAGCGGCACAAAAGCCTGTCTAACAAGTACAAGGTCTTAAATTCAATACCTGGTACCTATAAATAAATAAATACTAATGTTGAACCATTGCTTTGGAATATGTTTTGATGCAGAAGTCAAAGGTGAAGAATGTGACTATTTCAAAGAGGGGAAATAGCACTAGAAGCTATGCAGAGAGGGCATGGTCTATGTGTCCCTAGTTGTTTTCAGTGCATGTACCCTATCACATGTCCTGATAAATTTTAGTGGCTACTCAGATGTGTGAAGACCTGACAAAATAAAAGAATGATTACAAACATGTATTTATAAAATATAATTAAACTTGGCCTGGGGATATGGCTCTGTGGTAGAGTTCTTGCCTTATATGTACACGGCCCTGGATTTGATTCCCAGTACCACTGACACACACACAAACACACACACACACACACACACACACACAAAGAATAATAATAATAATAATAATAACAATAATTAAACTTATGAATGGAAATAATATTTCATGAGGATTTTCTTAGAAGCATATCCTTTTCCCCCAGACCTGATAGAACTAGTAATTAGAAACCAGTATCTCTCCAGAGAAAATTTCCATTATTACATTTTGGAAACCTTCTTAGTAATACTTCATCCTGCTTAATGCACATTGAAATGATGAAAGGTAACTGTTCTTGCTTACAAATAAAAGATCATTTTCTTCAGGTTTACTTTAAACATTTCTTAATAGCCACAGTCAAGATTTTTATACAGTTAATCAAAACTTTGACCTCCCTGCATCACTCTTTTGGTCATTATGTCCACATATTGGTCAACTTACATTTTTCAAAATATAGTTTAGATTAAATATGCTCCATGTCTTTCACTTGTCTGATTTTAGGTCAGTGTTTTTCATTTTATCCACACCCCCACAGCATTGTATGAACCCTGCTTCATTGTAAATTTGCCTGTTGAACTTGTTTAAAATAATCTTTGATTTCTTCTGAATTTTTATTTGATGACAGTTGCATCTATCCATTAACAAATGCTTTGTTACTCTCATTCTGTAAATATCCTTTTCTGTAATTTGTCATAAAAATAAGGTAAACTATGTTTTTTTGTTGTACAAATGTATATGATAGGTTTTATGTTTATGTGTGTTTAACTAGGTTGATCCAGAAAAATATTGTTGAAATTTAATATTTTTGCTCTTATAAGGTAGGGATTGTGTTATTTCCTTGTTTCATGTGGTGGTTCCTAGTTACCTGTGACATAATAAGACTTTTTTGTTCTTTCTGGATTTAAAAATTATATGCATATGGGCATAATTATAGACTTCTTAAAGTACTGTGATATTCAGAGATTTATCTATTTCTTTTAAATACAGCATCATCTTGAAATTTTAATCCTTGTAGTAATTTTGAGATCTGATAGTAAATCTCCATGTTTTTATCCTTTTTATTATTGTTTTGGCATATTTATTTGTCTTTTTCTTGCTTGCATGACTTTCACAAATTATTTTGGGAAATTCTGGGATTAAAATATTACTGCAATTGTGAAAGGACTTTTATTGAACCTCCACAAACACTGGAGGGAATCAACATATGTTTACATCTTGTGTTTCAAATCATAAGCTTAACATGTCTTTAGTCTTAGAAATTCTGCATCTACTTTACCGTATTTTGTAAGTTTTCTACATAAACTTCATTTACCACGATGTTTGCAGTTATGCATACATTTTTTCTTTTGTTTTTAGAAGGCTGCACATTTCCATTGTCAGTGTGTGTGTTTCCATAGGCACATTCAATTAGTTTATTCCTATTGGGTTTAGAATATTTTCATCTATACACACAGATGAGATTGACAATATTTTTATATAGTCTGTGTGGATGTCAAATCAATATTGATATTATGAAATTAGTTTGTGCAAATTTCCTTTTCAATTTTTACCCAGTAATTTTGTATTGAAATTAATAAACATTTCTATGTATGTTTGGATTCGCTCATGTACATTTTCTAAGTATATTTTTCTTTCTTTTTGGATTTCTTTTCAAATGAGTAGAATTTCAAATATTATTCAAATTAATAATTTTATTCTAACTTGGAATTCTATTTCTTCTTTTTCATTTGACAAGTTATACTTTATCCTGTAATTTTACATGTTAAGATTTAAAATTTCATGAAATGAAAAATTTTAATATTTATACAGGACTTTTGAATGTTAACTATTTCTGTAATTACTACAAAATTTAAAACACGAAATTAAATTTCATTGATTTAAAAAATTAAAATTTATTACTTTATTTTATTAACTAAAATATAAATTTTATTTATTTTAAGGAATCTTTGAAGTTTGCTTTGTCATTACATTGTTTATTTGAATATTTGTTTTATAAATATTTCCTCTTTTACTTTTGAAATATCTTTTCTCATGTTTATTATTCATAACAGCTCCTTGCTCACTCTGAGCTAGATGATTAGCTAATTTTTACTCAACTTTTCTTGCAATCAAAATTAGAAATTTAATTTGGCTACGTATTTCACCAACACATTGCTTAAGGTATATACTATACCTTTCTAATTTTAAATTTTTATTAGCTTTTATTCTTCACTATTCTTCAGTATTAAAGATAGCATTTTGCTATGATTTTATCTTAGCATTTTTGCTATTTATATTTATGATTTAAAATGAGGAACATTTTAATTAACATAAAAGATTTTATTTGATCTTTAAGCTAATTATTGTTAGATAGATGATACAAGAGCTATTAATTTATTACAACTTGTTACAAGTGTTTATTGCCAACTACATAATCTATATTTGATAAATGACTTTCAAAACTTGAAATAAATTAGCGTTTTTCCCTTTAATAAAGTCTTTTTTCTTTGTCAATACATAGATGCCTTAATATTTTTATTATAATTCTTAATTTGTCAATTTTTTCATATTTTACTCAAAACGTGTATATATATGTGTGTGTATATATATATACATATATATATATATGCTAAACATATTTAGATTTACTGTGTCTTCCCAGTAGATCATGATATGAAAATAGTCTATTTCATTTGCATGCTTTTTAACAGTGAAATATTGCATGTTTTCTTTTGCATGAGAAACACAAATATATAAATATATAAATAGAGAGCAGAATAGGAGATGTGAATAGGAAGTAAAGTCCCACTATTTCCTCAAATTATATACTTCATTGTTTCAAAATATGTTAATACCTAAGCTAGTTTATTTCATTTACACTATTAGTTTATCATATGTCATTTAAAAGAGAGTGTAATCATCTGGATTTTTTCTAAGAGTCTTTTTTGGTTTACATACTGTATTCTGAGTAACTTCTTTAAAGACAAAGATACACAGTGTAGCAGTTATTTTTCTTATCATTTTCTTCTGAAATTTTGTTTTTTTATAAAATAAAAAATGACACATTTTAGTAATAATTGAGCATGAACTCATTTTCGTTGCACAGCTGATTGTACATATACAAGTAACTCATAACATGGTGATTTTGTTTAGAATTTTTAAAATTTGTGAACATGTAAAAGCTATACACAAAGTGATATGCAAAAGTAGAAACCATAGTTTGATTTTTCAGTTCTGATGTTTTCCCAGAGAGGTAGTATTTTGATATAGTGCTGTGTCTTGGACAGGGATTTGAAGCACTATCAGCCTTGCCATACCGAAGATATATCATGTCATCCAGTGCATTATGGTGCTTTGTTTATGACAAAGCACCATGTAGCTGTATGACACATGCACATACCCAATATGCATAGTTTTGCTTTTTATTCAGTTTTCTTAGTAAAGTTTTTAGTCCTTATTTTACCACTGCTGTCTTTAGGTCTTCATGTTGAGTTGTTTTTCCAAACACCATGTGTCCACTAATTCTTATTAAACAAATTTGACCATCTTTTTCTTTTAATTAAGACTTCAATATATTTATATTTTTATTATTTTTTAATCTCTACCAAGTTTTTAATGTGAAATGTAGTTCTCGTTTTGTACACTTTTTGTTTCTCATTTTTTGAAGTTACTGATTATTTTAACTGCATTTTTCCTAAATAAATTCAAAAATTTATACTTTTATTATTTTGTTATAAATTTTGTTTTCATTTCATGACTCAGTTAATATTAACTTAATGAATATAACATTATCTTTCTGCACAATAAAATAAATGTTAATATTTAACCTCATAATTCCATACTAATATTTGTCATTATTTATAAATTATGTAAAGGATTTCCTTTATAAATTATTATTGCCATTCTTATTACTATCAGATATACCTTTACCCACAAGTTTATTAGATTTGCAACTATTTAAAAATACAAACGGTATATCTTTTTTCCACCAGTGTTAAAACTCTTTCTTAAAGTATAACTTTTAGAGAACTCCTTTTTGTTCATTAGGTTTTGTTTTATGAGGCAGTGTCTGGCTATGCAGTTGAGGTTGGCTTTATTCCCACTGTGAACTCCAGGCTGACTTGGAACTATTACGGTGATTCTCCTGTCTGCTGAGTGCTGAGATTATAGGCAGGCACTAATATGCCAATAGATAAGTTTCAATGCTTGTTATTTTAAAAAATTTTGCACTCTGTAGTTTTACTTAATTGTTCTTATTCAGCATGAGATTCATTGTGCTTCCTGAATAAGATATGATTGCCAATTATAAACTAATTATCATCCAAGTTCTAAAATGTTTCCTATTGCCTGTTATGGTGTTCTAGATCCCCAGCCAGCCTGATGATTCAAACTTTTTCCGGGTTGTTTACAAGCAGATCACTATTAAAATTTTTGTGGATCAGACTTTGGAGGACTTAGAAATTCATTTTACCTCTACGATGCAAAGCAGCTGCTGTTCAAGGCTCCCAAAGAGTTTCAGAGAAGGGCATAGTAAAAGTTCATAATAACACATCATATATTTTACTGGTTTTTTTTTTAATTTACAATTCTCTGATGACGTGATATTGAGAAATTGTGAGGTCTTTATTTGCCATCTGTATTCATCTTTTGGTATGATACCTTTTTATACCTTGTGCCCAAATTATAACTAAATTTTTAGATTCATATTATTGAGTTTAAGAGTTTTTGTATATTTTGAGTACAAATTTTTAAACAAATAACTCTTTTGAAAATATCTTCTACTTTGTCGATTTTAGTGTATTTTACAGAGGAAAAATTTTACATTTTATTGAAACTCAAATTACCAATTTTTGCTTTATGATTTTGTGTTTACAGTGTTACTTGAAAAATTACCCCTGATGGGCACGATGGTACATACCTGTAATTCCAGAACTTGGGAGGCTGAGTCCTGAATTTGAGGCTAGCTAGGGCTACATAGTGAGTTCAAGACCAGGCTGAATGACGTAGCTACAACTTGTCTCAAAAATTTAAAAACCCCAAGATCTAGGAACATCTAGATTTTCTTAGCTTGTGTTTTAAAATTTTATAACTTTGCATTTTATATTTAAGTCTAGGATTTATTTTTAACTATATTTGTATGCATGCCTATCAATAGGAAAAAATCTTTTGGGATTAATTTTCTTGCAAGATATTTTGATATTTCACATCTCGCCATCATTGTCATTGCCGTTCATCATTGCTCTAGTTTTATCTATCTCTCTCAAACACACACACACACACACACACACACACACACACACACTGTTGCATTAGGTATGTGTAATCATAGTTACTTCTGACTGCCTTGAATGCCATCAAGGTTTGTCTTCCTTTTGTTTTCATCAATATTCATGTTCCTGTCTTCTAAGTATCTCTCAGTTAGGATAGTCTTTAGATTTATGCAGTTAGTTGATGAGTTTTTCTCTCTTATACAGTACATAAAAGGGGAAATCTAAATATGTCGTGAATGTTTAAATTTTACAATATCCACCACAGCAAATGACACATTACTATTAATCTTCTTCACGGTATACCTTTTCACTGTGAATACATGTATCCTACTATTCTGACTTCTTTCTAAAACAGTTCTAGAATCTTCTTTCATGAGTGTCTCTACAAAGCGTAATGAAAAATGCAACAAATGCTGCTGTATAGTGAGGCAGTCGTCAAAACATGGTGTATTTTCATCCGCCTTATTCACCAGATTTTCTACCAGTAAGGAGCAAGGCATTTTTATTGTAAATGTTTTTTAAAGTATTGAAATATTCACCATGTGTTTTGAGCATACCTCATATGTGTAGTTAACAGTTTGATTTGCCTGAGTATTTCATGTGTTTTATCACTGTATTACATGCATTATAACTGTATGGAAAGGAATATTTGCTTTAAAAGATTATTTTTAATAAAAAAGTGATGGTTTACTGAATTCTTTTATTTCCTGTTATATTTTGTATAAATATCTTTCTGTTGTAGGAATTTTCTGTGATCCTTAAAATTAGATATTATTTCTTATAAAAAATTCTTAAATATAGTTAACTTTTTTCAAAGCACTTATTATATTTTAGAAAACAGATATATTTGGGTCATCATACTATACCTATTTGCCTAAGAAAAGAAACTTATCATGTCAGGGATATAGTTTAGTGGCACAACACCTGCCTGGCAAGGGAGAGGTCCTGAGTTTGATGCCAGTACTGAAAGAAAGAAAGAAAGAAAGAAAGAAAGAAAGAAAGAAAGAAAGAAAGAAAGAAAGAAAGAAAGAAGAAAGAAAGAGAAAAAAGAAAAGGGAAGAAAAGAAAGGAAAGGAAAGGTAAAGAAAAGAAAAGAAAAGAAAAGAAAAGAAAAGAAAAGAAAAAGAAGAAAAGAAACATGTCTTAGTTCTTCTAGGGAACTTAATGAAACTTATTTATCTAAGTTCCTGTATACCAAGTGCCAAATATAGACAACTAGCCAAAATACACTCATCTGCTTAGAATAGTGTCTGGCCTACAGTATGTAGTAATCAAATGTGTGTTTTAGACTTCAAGTATAGGAAAAAATTTAAAAGAATGCAAGAAGAATGACAGACTTAAATAGGAGAGATCAAGGGACTATTAGAAATTCATAGTAAATTATGACGAGCAAATTTAATGTCTTTTATCATTGTCAAATATATATTTTCTTAAGCAGTTTACTTAGTATGTCTTGAGTATCTTTACAAAATATTACTAGAAGTTAAAAATTTTAGCTAATATTAGGCATATGTTTGTTATTCAATATATTGTTTTTTTCAATTTAGCCCTTTATCCTTATTTCCTGGGAATGTTTACAAATCCACAGGTTTATTTTCACCAATGATTTACTTTCATTGCATGAAAGGATGATTTTCAGAATATATCCCACTATCATTTCCATATTGACTATAGCACATATTAAATGCTAACTCTTTTTTTAACATAAATTATCCAGTCTCTGGTAAATACAATGCATAACTGAATGAAATTTATTACCACTATTGTTTAGAACAAGAAGTGGACAGTATCCTGAGAATGGAGAATCCCCTGAAGGGAGACAGCCAATAGCTCTGGAATCATAGCTGTATAAAACAAAAAAAGTTCATGAAAATTACTAGAAATAATGAAGAGTAAAGATCATCTCATTGTAACTAAGATTTCTTAACAATCCTAATTGCATGTATTTTCATTGTCTAATCTTTTTCCAAGTATATATTCATTGTTACCTTTCATTCTGTTTTAATTTTTTCTCTTAACTCCCTAATCACCAACCCATATGCACAAATTCTTTTTAATTTGAAGAGAAAGCTTTTGTGATGTTTGAATTTTTTTTCTCTAGGGTTTAAATAGTTCTTAAGACCAGCCACTATTTTGACTTTGATCATGCAAATTATCTTAACACTAATTAAACATACTTAACCAATGAATGCACCTAACCTGTCAAATGTGTTGGAAATGTTTTTCTTTGTTCTTCTTTTTATGCTGAAGTCCATTACAATAATCAAGTTGTTGTGTGCTATGGATCTTACCTAATGGATTCTCTGACAGGAGAAATTATAACATTCTTCTTATTCTGTCATTTACCATAATTCTTATTTCAATACAGAGAAGGTAGGTATTTGTTTCCATGAATTTATTATCATTTTTAAAATAAAAATTTCTTCTTTGACCTATGAATTTTTAATCTAACAGAAAAAATTAAGAAGAGTTTGTGCATCCTACATTTAGCAAAAGTTAATATTTTGAAGTTTTGTTAAATTCTGATTGATAGGTAGACAAGAATTAGCAAGATCTGTTAAACTCTAGGAGACACTATTCTTATTAATGTCAAATTAGATTACAATAGAATTTGCTAAAAAAAACTATGGAATTGTGAACACCAAACTTGGCATGTGTATACAACTCTAAATAATGTTTAGTAAGAGTGAGAGTCATTACCAGCAAAACTTTTAGCTTTGCTTATCACTACTTTAAGAAAGAAATGCATTATCTCTAGCTCCGCTGTAAACCAGGTGGTGCTTGCCAATAGTCCCAGCATTTGGGAAGCTGCTTTAAGATAACCATGAGATCAGTGCCACCCTGAACTACATGGGGAGACCCTCTAAGGACAAAAAAAAAAGAAAGAAAATACTGTAGCTGAAAAATGTTGAAGAATGATTATGATGATAATAACAGATCAGTGATCTGTAAATATCAAGGATACACAAAAACCAGTATGTAGGGAGTTGCTTGTAATAGAAGATACTCTAAGTAATCATTGAACCTTCTTGACTATATTTCAACTGAGCTCTAGTGACAAAATTTAGTGTAATTTACCAACAGTTTACTTAGTTTAATAATACTTTCCCTTTTTGAATTTCTACAGAGGACTTTTCAGTTCTTTTTTAAAATGCCATCTTTCTGATTGTTTTCATAGCAAAAATATATAATTTCACAACTCTCCCGGGCACTCTCCAACTCTGAGACTATCTTCTATCCTACATGGTTGTGGGCATGTCTGTGATTCCTACATGTGTTTATATACATTCTTTCTATTAAAATATATATTTAACTATAAGTAAATCAGAAACAAAGATACATGAAAATGAAATGATTTTAAATATGGGGCATTGCTTGTCACAGTTGGTTAACATATTCAAAAGTTATTTTCAGTGTGATCAAACAGGATTAAACTGTAGAATCACTTGATTCTTTTTCTTTTGGCTTTGGCTTTTAAAAGAAACTTTCTAGATAAGAATTAGAGATGGGAATTATTCCTGTAGGTGAGGAAAAATGAGACAAAATTTACTATGGCTACAAACATACCTCATGCTGGCCAGACGTGGTGACACACACCTGCAACCCCAGCACTCTGGGTTGGAGGAGATGGATTGCAGTGAGTTCAAGTCAACCTGGGATGATGCTGAGTTCAAGGTCGAGGTCAGGCTAAATTACATACCACGATCCTATCTCAAAAAATGAAAAGTAAAAATAAAAAAGGTTTATGTGAAAATGAGGGAGGAACCTTCTAAATTATACAGACTGCATGTAGAATCTATGTAAACACAAAGCTTGTATACTTACCTAGAGACAGGCGTCTGCAGAAACAGAACCCACCCATGTTTCTGTTATGACATTAAGAGTTTCTCAGCAATTGTTGAAAATATTGCCTCAAACCTCACCCCAGTTTTGAGATTACACAGATGTACATAGCTAAATGTTGTGCAAAAATATATGCAAATAAAAATTCCTCCATCTGAAGAGATGTGATTCTTTCAAAAGATTATGACAAATCATTAAAGTGATTAAATAAAAGAAAATGATTGTTTTGAATCATATTTGACAAAACAGAATCAAAATGAATAAAGTAATATTGAGTAGAGTCTTAGTAGAGGCTTGTGTTTATTTCTTCAAAGAAAAAATATATTAAAATATATATAGGAGCAAACATCACTCACTAAGACCAGAGGTAAATTTGTTACAATGAATTCCAAGTTACCTGTCTCCATTTTAGCTTTGGAAGAAAATTGAATTTATTAATTCTACACTATGAGAACTTAAATTTTATTTATTCTGTCACGAGACTGCATCAGTGAAATTAAAGAGCTGCTGTAAGATTCCATACAGATTTCATCAGAATAGTAAGTAGACATCAAAAATGAATTCTTCATTAACTAAATATAAACTGCTAAGGAAAAGAAAGCTATTAAATATTTCTCAATAGACAGAGTGAAACGGTCTGGTGTCGTGGTACACAGCTATCATTCCAGTACTTGGGAAGTTGAGACAGGAGCATCATTGCCAGTTTGAGGACAGCCTGGGCTCCAAAGTGAGATCAAGGCCAGCCCTAACTAAATGGCGAGACCCTGTCTCAGATCAATCAATCAATCAATCAATCAATACAAATAAACAGAGTGAAAAGATTCAAGTTTAAGAAGTCAACTGGGCAGTTTTCAGAATTCAAATTGCTGGAAAAAAAATAAATGGAAGAATTGACCAGAGAGGCTGTATTAAGTAAAAAGCATTAATTGCTAGTGCTAAATTTTCTGAGTGAGAGGACAATGATGTAAAACATACAGAATCTTTATTTCCACTAAACACTGAAGGTCAATTTTGGTCAAAGAAAAAGTAACAGATCAGCTTATAAACTTATGAGGCTGAAACAGGAGGATTGCTGTGAGTTCAAGTCCAGTCTGGGCTATATAAGTGAGTTCAGGACCACCTTGAACCACATAATGAGACCCTGTCTCAACTATCCCCAAATGTTTACAATTATACAGAGATTCATGTTTGCTTAATGGAATTTTGTCACTTGGAAATTTTCATTTTCTATCTCCCCAAAAGAATACTAATACAATTAAATGTTCTTCTTTTATCTACATAAAATACAAAATATTACATCAAGCCTTGAGCCCCACACCGTTCTTCTCATACTCAGTTCTGTATATTTACTCTACATTTTTCCTGAAATGAATATTAGTAAGGAAAAGACTAAGATTGAACGATATTATATTGGAAATATTCTGCTGTTTTATCGTGATACTTTCAATTATTATTTCTTTTAATTGAAACTCAATAACTTTATCAAGGTAAATCTTAACCATAAATCACTCATTAGAGATATCTCTAGTATTTGATATACCTATTCATTTCTTTTTGCTATATTAATGGCTGACTATTGTACAATTCTATCCAATTGTGCTGAAAGTTCAATTGGCAGGGAATCCATATACAAAAGTAGAATTTTACTGGTATATTCAAGATTTTTTAGCAGAAATATTTGAAGAAAATCCAAATATATTTCATTTGTTTCTCCTACAGTTCATTTTTTAAACTACTCATTGGAATGCTCAGACAATGACATACCAATAAATTACTCTGCATCCTTTGCCAATTCTTATATGTTGAGAACTATGGGCTGAATGCATATGTATTTTTCGTAAAATAATATCCATGCATCACACAATAAATCTATAAACTATGTGCAGTATGTTACTATTCCCATTTTAAGTATTAGGTCAAAAAGGCACAGATGGGTTAATTACTTTTTCAAAGAGTTGGAAGGATGATTCATACAGATAAAATATAGTTACCAATTCAAGATGTTATATAATTCATGTTATGGTTTTTCTGTCATAAGACATCTATGCAATATTATTTCTCAGTGCTAATATCACAGCTTAAATGTCTTGTTTTTTATCTCATGATATAAAAATTTACAAACATTTATATGCTTGCATAAATAAAAGATACTTATGCATATATAGCAGGGAAATCCAAAATAGAGCTTCAGAAAGGTGTAGCTCTGCCATGTCTATCACAATACCCATAAAAATTTAAATATATAATATCAAGTTATATAAAAATATTATAAAATCAGACTTGTTATAGTTGTAAAGGACCCAAAGTGCTGCACATCTTTTGAGAAATAATTGATCTTCCCATTAAAATGAATATGAATGTTGAGAGATTAATTTATAAAATGATTAATTACTTCAAACAATATACAAATAAACAATACAATGACTTAAGAAAGACGTTGCAAGATAGGAAAAAGGAATCCAACTAAGTGATAGAGATTTTCAAAAAGAACCAGACAGAAATCCTGGAAATGATAAGCGCAGTAAACCAACTTAAAAACTCAGTGCACAGACTGTTACGGCTAATGTCTAGATGTGCACCCAAAGTCTCACGTTGTCATAGGTAGAGCTTTTCAGAGGTGGATCTAAAGTGGGAGGTACTGGAATTCAGTGTGTGGTGCTGGGGTTAATGAGGTATGATTACTAAATTAGTCCATTCATTGGTTTGGCATAGCTTTGTGAGTAGACCATGGGTAGACCCACCCTAAGTGTGAATGCTACCTTCCCTAAATCTGGGTATCCTGGATATAATATAAGGCACAGAAAGAGACTATTGCTGCCACTTGTCACTTGCTGCTTACTGCTTTGCTGTCTTGTTGCTTTCTCCATGCCACAAATTGTTTCTCTTCTACAATGCTCCAGTGCCATGCCACACTGCCTTGGAACCACCCAATTACGAACTGAAACATCTACAAACTGTGAGCTACAGTAAAACTTCCTTCTTTTAACATTAGCCATTGGGTATTTTGTCTTAGCAATAAGAAAGGAAAAGTAACTAACATAGACACACAAATAGATAGGACCAAACAGAAGGCAGAATTCCAGGGCTTGAAGATAAGTTTGAGGAACACAGGTTACAAAAAAAAAAATGAGAGAGAGAGGAAAGCAGGAAGGAAGGAAGGAAGGAAGGAAGGAAGGAAGGAAGGAAGGAAGGAAGGAAGGCAGGCAGGCAGGCAGGCAGACAGGCAGATTGGCTGACAAAAAATGCGAGAATTCTGAGACATTGGTAAAAGATCAAACTCATAATAAATTTTAGTTTAAAATTGAGTGGCAAGTTTTTGATTAATTGTGTATATAGAAAAATATATTTAATAAATGGATAACAAAAACTTCCCAAGTCTTTTGAAAACTATTAAAAAGGTGATCAAATATATATCAAATGTACAAATTAAAAAATATAGTAAAAACACATTGTCTTTAATCTTCCTTGAAATAGTCACTCTTTTTTTGAACATTTCATGTAACCATTCTGAAACAGCTCTGGAAGTCCTCTTTTCTGAGTGCCATTACAAGGTATGATCAAAACTATAATAAATTCTGCTGCCAAATGTTAACAACTTGAATCCAGGTTTACAAAACATCGTGTGTGTACTCATACACGTTTTTAACAAAAGATCTGACACCATGGAACGCCTGGTTCTTTTCCAATGTCAGAGTCAGCCTCAAGTAAATATTTTGAGCTGATTTGGAACATTGAGGCAGCAATGGGAATACAACTAAAGCCATTCACAAAAGACCTCTTCCAGAACTGATTTAGGAAGTGGCAAGACTAATGAGGTCAGTGTGTTTGAAGTGAGTGTTTAGAGGAGGATTAATGACAATGTGTCTTTTACTGTAATAATTTTGAAAATGTAATCATTTGCTATATTTTTTAGATCAAACCTCATAGGTGTCCAGGAACAGGAAGCACTTAGAATACCAAACAAACATAATCAGAAAAAAATTCTGATGCTACCTTATAGTGATAATAGCAAGACGACAAAAAGGAAAGAGTATTGAAAGCAGCAAGGGAGAAATACCAAGTCATTTATAGATGCAAACTCAATAGAATAACTACAGCCTTCTCTGCAGAAACTCTGAATTCCAGAAGGCCATGGAATGTTTTATATATTGCAGCCCCTGAAAATGATTAGCTCTCAAACCAGAACACTATATTCAGTAAAGCGAACTAAAGGAGAAATACAAACCTTTCAAGATAAGAATAAACCTTCTATACATGCCTCCCAACCCTCTTGAGCCCACTCCTAGCTATCAACTCGTACAATTCTTAGAATTAATTCCTATTTTTTTCCCAAATTTGCATCCTGGAAAAATTCAGGTAGTGCTTTTGTCTTTTGCGACTTCCAGAATTATTATTTTCCTTGAAGATAGATTTTGGTTTGCTTCACTAGATGCACAGAAAGACCATTAACAGCTTTGTTATTTCTCCAAGATGTGTTTGGACATTTGACTTAATCTGAAAATTTGGACTCTGATAAAAGATTTCCATGATACAGATATTCAGTTCCACACTGACAGAAATTCTAAAATCTGCTTTAAAAATGTCTTTCTTTAATTTTACATATAAGATAACCTGTCTACAGTAACCTTAAAAATAGATGTTCTGTAAAACAGGGTAATTTTTTAAAAATGTGTGGCAGAAAGTACCTGATAATTTTATGCAGTGTGGTCATTAATGAAGCTGCTTTGTACAATGCTTGAAAAATGAACTCTTCCTTGGGAAGTGTCAAGCACTTTACAATGAAATTCCATAGATTTTTTTATAGGAGTAAAATCAGCACGAAGACAAAATTAAAACGAGTGACTATGATAGCATTTTAAGATGAACAAGGAGGGAAATAAGCATTATATTTGCTGGATTTTATTTTTAATACACTCAGAAAAATTAGATTGACAGTAAAGAGTAACAAAAAAGGTATAGAATCTGTAATTAGAAGAAAAGTCTTAAATTTGCACTAACAGGGTTTTATGATTTTCTGAACAGAAGCAATAGGGCAAGGAAACAATCATATAAAATGATTCAAATACTGAATCATATAAGCAAAAGACATACAAAAATGAAAGTACTATAAATCATGCAAATAAGTATTGAGCAGGTAAAAATATGATTTGTATTCTGTATAAATATTTTCTATTGAGTCAACATTTCATATCATTTTCCTCATCACTTTTGAATAGTAGTAATTTAGTGCTTTAATATATATTTGATAATAAATGAAAATTAGAGTTTGAAATAAGTGCATAGATCATGGAATTGACTTTATTATGGCATGGCATATACATAATCCAGAGGTTTAATTTTGTATCAATTACTTTAAAATATAAAAATATAAAAAGGAATGATAGATAATAAAGAAAATATATGTATGTGGTAAGGCATTGTCACTTGGGGTAGTAAATATGTGACAGATCACTATGAATGTTTTTCAAATTTCATATATGTTTGGAAACTTTCATATGGAAAATATTGTAAAAAATAAAAGAATAAATGACCCTTCTGAGGGTTAATATTTCCTTTGTTCTGACTGAAACCCTGAAATATGATTTGCTGAGAGAGAGTAAGTTGCTGATACGGGATGACAGTCCCTTTGAGAAGTAAGAAAATTAATAAAGGTAAATGTATTTACCTAGTTTCCTTATTGCTTGGGAAAGATCTAAGTTATTCCAAGCTCTGAATAAGTTATGTGTTGTGACACATTTAAATTTTGAGACATTTAAATTTGTAAGAAGACAAACCTATAGAATGATTTTCAATTCACAATTTTTCATATGATTTAAGACTTTGCAGGCATCAATTAGTCCGTATTGCATCTATTTTAAAGATCTTTTGCCTATATGAAAGATCACAAAATTTATTTGTCATTTATTGCCTCCTAAATAATTCTTGCATATCACAGCTTGACTCTTTTCTCAATAACATATAATTGCATTGGAAATTAAGACTTACATTTTTGTAACTTATGTTTTCTGAAAGTTAAAAAAAAATCACATGAGCAGAGCAATAAAGTCAATAAAAAATGAATCAAACAAATATTATATTATTTTTATAATACATCTAAATAGAAAATATTAATTATGTCTAGCTGTGTGGACAGCTTAATAATTTCATTTTGTATAAATTATATTCAATTTAAAGTGCAATCTGTATTGTAGATTGTAAGCCCTTATTATCCTTCACTTTTTTCTTTTAAATAAATATTTTTTAAAGTTGAATTTTGAATGTCAATCACACCACAAGCTTTGGGTTAAGGACCCTGTCTCAGAAGTTATTCTTTATTGCAGACTGTTCTTGAATTCTGATTCATGACTCTTGCTCCTGTGCAAATCTCTGCCCTAGCTGTAGAAGCCTCTACTGCTGTTTAGCTAATAACAGAATGCCATGGAATGGTAAGTTCTACAACTCACCATTTCTTTTCTAAGGCTAAATTTGAGTAGGCTCATTTACAGCCTTGTGGTATAGATGCTCACAAGGCTTGTGTTTCATCCATTCCGGACCTCAGCAGTTGACCTTGCATTTGTTGTAGGATCTTGCATTTCCTGTAAGATAAATTCACTTGTCATCAAGGCAGGTGTGCAAGTTCTTAAGTTTCAGTTAACATTTGCATGTGAGTATACCGCCATTCCTTTGCCAAATGCACTCCACTCTGCAAGAAATACTCTGTGCTGTTGCACTGATGAACTCTGAAATCTGTTGTAATTTCCTGTGCATTAAGAAGAATATATTTTGTTTTAAAGACACAACGTTTGGTGAGTTTGTGGAAGGGCTCAATCTAAGGATTTAGATCATTGGAGAAACTACCAATGGACAAGAGTGTTGGAACACTCCCCCTTACCTCCAACTTAGAAAAGTTGAGAAAGCTGGTGTTTAAGTCAAGAATCAATGAGCGAAGAAGAATTAGTGATGCCTATGTAATGAATTTAGACAGTAGCTACCCCTTCTCTCATAATTCGACCCACACTTTCCTTGACTGGGGTGCTCACTTTTAGCCTCTGTAATGTCCAGTATTATAAATTAATATCCCTCCAGATTAACTGAACTCAAGGATGGAGAAGAATTCTGATTTATAGCTACTCACAAATATAGATCATGATATACCAAATTCTGACTGGTATTTGAAGTGGAAGTAGTCTTGTGTGACTGAGTTTTTAATCTCTAGGATCCAAGTCCGAGTATGTAGTATTAGAATTGTAATCAGTCATTGGTTTTCACTGTGGAAATGACTGGTATTGGTGGAAAAAAAACCCGAAACACAACTTGATAAACACAGGTGTGGTTCTTGCATTCTCTATTGAAGATGTGAGAAGAAAAATGATTTGTTTATGTTATCCTAGTATTACTATAATACTGTTCATAACCAAAGTCAAACCTACTGAATTTTTCTGTATATAGTTCTGAGCATTATTTTCTTGCTTGTGAACCTATTATACTTTCAGTAAGCATACCTTTACAATTTAGTTACAGGTCTTCCTTACGATTCAGTGCTTATATTTCTAGAGATGTATACAAAATGCACACATGAGTTTAACAAAAATTATTTTCAAGAATTTTTTCACCAACTTTATTTTTAATCTGCAGAAAGTGGAGATGTAGATAAATAGTCAATGATAAAAAATGAAGTATGTAACATATAGATGAGTAGCACATAAATTTGCTGAGAGAAGAAAGACATGTATTATACATTTCCATTTATTTATAGTTAGAAATATGTAAAGCTATTTAATGTGAAAGAAGATGGTTTATATATTTTAAGGAAATGTAAAGGAATGAGCAGTTAGGGACCTTGTAGGATTATGAGAATATCCCTTATTTTAATTTCAGTGGCCATTACATGAGTGTCAACATATTGAAATGGCATAAACTAAATATTAAGCTTATTTAATTATAAATTGAATTAATATTCAATGCAATTGATAGTGTATACATTTCAGATATTAATGCATAATCCTTTCAAGAAGAGTTAAGGAAAAAGCTCTAGACAAAGTTGCTTTTGTGGAGGAATGATAAATTTTGTATAAATCTTAGTATCATGCTACAAAATGCATTAGAAACAGTGTATAATAGACCATATTGAATAATTAATAATAGGATAAACTAAAGCAAAATCAGATTCAATTTACTAAAGTGGTTTTTGTGCATCTGCACAAATTTCAAACAAAATTAAGACACATTAGAGGACTTTGTAAAAGTGTCATAACTTTTTCTCCCTATACAGTTACTCATCATTTGTATCATAGCATAATGTGTCATATTATACTAGTATATGAATTTATTTTTTCTTTCTGTTTCCATTTAGCTGTTATTAATGTCAAAATTATTGATATGTAAGGTTCAATGATAGTGTTAGAAATTCTTAAATTTATAGGATTTAGCACCTTGTATTGATATTTCCAATTTTTAATATTAAGGAAACTGTATCTGAGAATGATGCATACGTGTGTATCAGTTGTGTGAAACTGCGTACATCTTTTAACCTTACTGAGTAGGCTGTAGTTTTCATATCTGAAAAAAAATTTGAATACATGCTATATCTATTATTTATATTTCTTTGAATTAAAAGGAAAAACAAAGAAAATGATACCTAATAAAACAAATGACAAATCTCATGAATTAAAGTGTGGCCAAATGAAGTATTATTTATTAAATATCATTTTATATTTTTAGACAGAAGTGATGGGGACAAGAGTGAGTCAGTTTAAAGCAGATGCAGAGATAAATAAGGCAGAGCACCTCTTCTTTGATCACTTATGATTAATGAGTTATAACAAAATATACAAGCATAAAGGAACCGTAAGAAAATTATATAATGAGTAGTGCAAAACAGAAGATAATTGTGTACTGTTACAAAATGTGATCCACTGAGTAGTTTATAAACAAAAAATTTCATTTTATTTAGTTTGGAGGCTGGGAAACCCAAATTCAGTGTCAGGTGAAGATCTTCCTGATTCAGGGGAAACGTTTCCTCTCTATATGCGTATCTTGAGAGGGCAAATGAGCTTCTTCAGTGTCTTTTACAAGAGCACTAATTATACTTAAAGGACTTTCAAACCACAGAAAAGCATGGAGGAGTGATTCTTCTCTGAAAATGAGGAAAGATCCTCTGAGAACCAAACATTTAAAGAGAGCTTTTACACTTAGCAGGTCCTCACATAGGAACAATGTGTCCATGAATGGGTGTAGGACTGTAGGCCACATATAGAAAACATATAGTTAGTTCAAATTTAGCATAAAAGTATACTATGCATGCCAAAAAGCAGAAAGTAAACTAGAAAGTATGGGTCACTATAAAATTTAACTTTTCCAGAATGTCATGTTATATCACTGGGAAATATGTCCACCTGTATTCTATAAATGAAGAAACCTGAAATTACTACTTTTTTCTCCAAAATGTTCTGGAATTTACACTGATAATTTTATTAGAAATTATTACAAATATAGCAAACAATTCCAGTAATGTGTATCCAAGTAGTACAACATACAATAATTATTTTTTAATTAACAAAGCTACAAATAATTAATCTTTTTGGAACTCATGGAAAGCATCTTCCTGTCATTCTCTAAGTTTTTTTTTTTAATTTTCATAACTGAGTCAATGAAAAGGATGGAATCTGGAAGGGAGGAAAGTGTTCATTATTAAAACTGGGGATAGATTTACTACTTGACTTTATCTTTTTGACCTTGTTGAATGTCATTCTCAAATTGCTAGGCAGATTTTATGCAATAATAATACTGTCAGCCAAAGACTCTTGTACTAGATTCTACTTACTTGAATAATTGTCTCAGTAACAGAACTCTCTTTTCTGTCTCTGTCTCTGTTTCTGTCTCTATCTATTTTTCCATCCTCCCCCCCCCCGGTGTTCCTCTTGTCCTATTCTCTAATTTACTTTCATTTTTCTATTTCCTCTTTTGCATGTTCTTTCTCTCACAAGCACAAGCACAGGAATTCTGGGCATTGTTAAACTTTAAGTTTACTATTTATTTAACATATAAATTTAGCATCACAAATTAAACAACTCATTTCTCTAAACACAAGAATCTAGTTATGAAAAGTATCATTACTTTTCTCCATGTTAAAAACATTCTCTGAAAGTCATAAATTATTGAAAATATACTACAGACTATCAAATTTGGAAGCATAGTGCTGCTACAATTCAACTGTGTATAAACAATTCCCAATGAGTGTTTCTAAATCTGATCTGAAAATGACTACCATAACTCTTTTTTTCTTAAAGACAGAATGAAAACGTATTGTAGAACACAGTGAAAAGAAGAGATTCAAAATGTTTTAGTCACATGGAGACACATAAATACTAAAAATGAAAGCTTAGATACTTGACAAGGATGAAAACATTTTTTTCTTTGTCAATTCTACCTGTTACCTGAATCTAAACGCTAATATCTCCATGGGCAAATCTGTTTAGTGAGTCTTGAAACCTATACAAATTTTAGAGGATTGCATAAAGGAAACAAAATTACTAATCTAAAATAATATGCATATCCTTGGCAAGGACAGTGCAAATGAGAGATCTTGGAGAGTAAATTTTGTTGTTTTCACGGCACGTTTGTTATCACAAACTGTCAACCATTGTTAAATTCCTATCATTTTGAATTTTGAAAGCCTATATTGTTTTGAGTTTTTTATTGTTGTTTGTCTCTTTTGCTTTTTTTTTCTTTTATGTGTTTTACTTTTTTGTCTTTGAAATAAAAAATGTGGGAAATTTATTTCTGTATATACACAACATAGTGTTACCATTTTCTTATATTTCTTTGATCAAAACGTTTTGAAGAGACCTGTAAACTAATAATATTCTCAATTTCTTTATGAGAGGTCACTTAATCAAAGAATTTAATGCACACTTTTTATGGTGAAATGTCTTTATTATATATCTTAGCTTTATAAATATTAATATTCTTACTTTTAATTTCTTTCTACATTGTTCAATAGTGTTACAGAATAAAAACTGGTGGTCAACTTAACCCCAGCGTAATTAAATCACCATGGTGCTGAGAGTAGGTGTTCCGCCTGAGGAAAGTTACCAGCATAAATAGAGACTTGGGAGAAGGAGAAGTGAGCATTGTGTTGAGACATTGTGGGTTCTCCTACATGTTGCTGTTTGAGCAGCTGGTTCTCCTAACGAAGCTCTGGTCCTTACGTTGAGCATTGCTTCCTGGCTCAGAGGAGAAGATGTGTGCCACTTAATCTCCAGGATGAACTCTTCGTGCTGGCTTCCTTGCATGTACCCAATGGTTTGTATCACTGGAGGAGCTCGGGACCTCAGTGTCACTGAGGATGACTGTGGTACTTTTTAGGGCAGCCCTGGTTTTTATTATGAGTATAACTTCTTGGCTTCAGTGTAGAACCCTCAACTTACCAGCACAGCTCTTTCACCCCACTGGCATAGACTTTCTAGTTTCCACGACTGACCTGTGGCCCTTCCCAGCACAGATCTGTAAAAGAGACTGGTGCAAGTCCTTCTTGTGGGCTCTAGACCTCCAGCTGGACTTGTGGGAGGCATTGTCACGGGCTCTAGGTTTTCATCTAGACTCATGCAGGACATTGCTGTGGTATTCAGGCCCTTGGCTAAATATTCTATGTCTTTAGCATTGTGAATAGATTTCTTGCACTTTCTTGTATTAACTCTGGGTGACCATCATAAAATAATATTATAAATTCCATGTCCTGATTCTAAGTGTTCTCCTCACAACCCCTGACTACAACAAATAGCTATAACAGTATATTTCTTTTCAGATGGTCTTTTATTTTTAGTTTTGGATGACAAAACTTTCTATCATTTTTACTGAAAAATGCCTTATCTTGTGCTTATTTCTCTTAAAATACAGAGCCTTCTATTTATTTGTCTAATTTCCTGGCATATAAACTCTGGTTTTATAAAAAATAAGAATCCCACAGGGATTTTTTGCCTGGGTACACATAAGAGTCTGGGGAAAAATTCACTTCTGTTTGTTTAAAAAATGTTTTTGGCATGTATATTTGACCATTCAGACATACCTTCATTATTTGCTCAAACATTGTGTCGGCCCAGCCCCAAAGAGGAGCTTTAGCTGAACTGTATTAGAATTGGTTCCTCTACTTAGCTATATTTCCATTCTTCATTCAGAAATGTTCCAAAGAGACTTGGAAAGCTTGCTTGGCCTTTTAACATTTCATCAAATAGCATATTTTTATTTTCTCTCAGCTACCCAATCATTTTTGAAAAGATACTTGAAAAGATGTCACAGTCTATACAGTTAGCCAGCACTTAAAATTGATAGCATGTATTTCTTCAAACTATAGAATAAAGTTCTCCATATAACTAAAAACATATCAAAGTTGAAGTAAATATATCTGAGGAAAAATGAAGGCTTGGTATATTTATCCAATACATTGGCAATAAAACAAATGTTTACAATACTTCAGTCTAAGCATATACTTTCAATAATTCAAAAGTAACATTTTACAAATTTATTTTAGGATGAAATGTATATTTCATATTTTTAAAAACCTTGGGCCTATTACTAGTTGTATGTAATCAGCAACTGTTTAACAAAAATTAAATAGTATCTTTGATAAATAGAAAATCATATTGATCTCTTCTAAATGGAATTTAATGCAATTCAATGAATATGTTTACTAATTAGATACTAAGGGTTGAGGATATAGCTCAGTGGTGCCACACTTTCCTGGCAAGCACAAGGTTTGATTTTGATTGAGTTTGATTCCTGGTACCCTCCCCTTCCCAAAAAAGAATCAGATACTGCACAATCCTTATAAATTATATTGTTTAACATTGGGCTTGTAACATATGAATTGAAATTAAATAAAATATTTTTGTGCCCTATAGTTATGCTTTATATGTGCTATCCAATGTTTTATAATTACTCACTTTGACAATGAGAGTAATCATTAAACTAATCTATCATGACAAAAGTTTTGAATATCTGAGTTAAAAGACTAGGGCAGTATCTTGCATTAAAGCAATTTTTTTAAAAAAATTTGTTTAAAGAGAAAAAACAAAAAAGAAAACAACCAAACAAAACAGAAAAAGGGTAGCAACAATACAGAATTCCAAAGGCAAAAAATAAAAGAACAACAACAAAACAAAAACACTAAGAAATCGCCACTTGATAAGTTACATACAGCCATCCTTGGAAATAATTGTTCAAGTTACAAAATTAAAGCATACAAAGTAGACTTTCAAACAGTGATACTGTTATCAGTTCTGCTCAGCAATGTAACAAAACTAGTAATGGGATCATCTATCTTACACACTTAAACATACATGCAGTTATATCCTTTAGAGCACTTCCCCCCCATATATATATTTTTGAATTTTATGTTAAGGGGGATAAAATTAAACACAACAAAACAGATCAGAACGGGATATAAGAAAGCATAAATTTCAAAGCTAGACAACCCGAGATCTTCACTATCTGTCATATTGTTTCACGTTCTCTTTCAAATGGTTGTCCATATCTTTGTATATGGGGAGCTCATACTAAATAACATATCAATCTTTTCACAAGATGTATAGTTCACTGGCTCCCACTTGCTAAGGGGCGGAGGGACATGGGACAGGGGACAGGATGGCATGAGATGTTCGATTCTTAGTTCGTGCCTCACATCCACCCCCCAGAGAGGGGAGGAGCTCCTTATTCTCCAAGCACCCAAGTCAACTGCACAGTGCAGGTCCCAACACACCAGGGTATCTCTCCTTCGGGCTGCTGAAAATCTGCCACACTCACAGCTGCCCCCCAGAGAGGGAAGGAGCTCCTTGTTCTCCTGGCACCCTGTTGACCACATGGTGCAGGTCCTGATGCACCAGGGTCTCTCTCCTTCAGGCTGCCGAAAGTCTTCCACTTTCAGCTTCCCCCAGAGTGGGGAGGAGCTCCGTGTTCTCCCAGTACCGCAAGTCAACCGCATGGTGCAGGTGCGGATGCACCAGGGTTCCTCCCCTGCAGGCCCCGCAACGTCCACCATACTCACCTGCTATTTCTTTCTGATGAATTGACCATTCCATTTCCAAAGTTCTGAAATGGCCAACAGACCACAGAAAGAATTCTCTTTCGGCTCCAGTTTGAAACCAGCAGCTACAGCAATCTGCTGCCCTTGCTTCAGGGCCAGTAAAACAAATTTTTAAATGAATTCATGTAACCACTAATTTTAAAGCAAATGTTCACTACATAGTGAAATCCTCTGTCATAACCTCTCCCTCCAAAACTTAGTATCACTTAAAACATAAAAGATTTTGCAAAATAAATAGTCAAAATATAAAAAAGACATTTTCTGAAAAGAAATTGACTAACCATTTTGGTAAAAATCATAATAAAATTTTTGAGACAATCTAGGAATTTATATAGTGTAATCTCATATTTATTATCCTACTGCCTTCACATTAACTTAATAAAAATATTAAAAACCAAGTTTTACAAGTTTCTGTTATAGGAATGAAGAATAAAATTTTTACTTCAAGATGCTTGATGCTTAAGACGCAGAGAACCTACACAAAACATATGAATTGAACCTAATCCTTCAATGATGGTATTATCAATAAATTTTAGAAAACATATCATACCATAATAGTACTCATTTTTGTTTTATGTTAATTTGTATAATTTAAAATACTTATTCAATGGCTTTTCTTATTTTTTCCTTTGTAATTTCAATGCTTTCTTTTGTTTTTCTTGTCTGATTCCTCTTACCAAAGCTTTTAATACTCTGTTAAAAATTCATGGTAAGAGGACACTTCCTTCCCCTTTAACAGATCTTAGACAAAAAGGATTTTGTTTTCCATAGGGATTATAACAGTTGCTGCAGCTTTTCAAAGATGGCAGACCTAGAGGCAGCAGGATATGGAGCCTCTCTGAGAGACACAGCTCAAATGTCAGAATAGAACACCCTGGAGAGATCCAAACAGAATGAGATGGACTCTTTCAACCCAAAAGAAACTGCAGGGAAAGAGACTGCTCAAATACAAGGTTCCAGGGCTACCATTAGAGAAGCTAAGATCGGCAAGCACTGCACTGTCGTGAGCTGCCTGAAACTGTGCCTGAGATCCACTTGAGCAACGGCACCCATGCTGAAGCCACTGGTTTGAGTGGCTGGAGTGTGGAGCTGAACAGCCCTGCATGTGGCTCGCCCAGAACCTGCCCTGCACACAACCCACCAAGAGGCACCGTGAATTCCCGCTGCAGCCGCACTGAGGTCAGAGGTCAGGGAGCCCAGCAGTTCTCGGGGACCGGCATCAACACTCAGTGAGTGATGGGAATGGGTCCCTCCCGCAGGAAAGAGGCAACCAACTAGATGACATATTGGAGTTAGGCAGGAAAGCCCTGGCTCTGTAAGGAAGTGGCTTCAGTTGGTTGCTGGCCTCGCAGAGCAGATTGGTGGAATCTGCTTGGACTGGGCTGGGACCCAGTGGGTCATCATAAATCAGTTGGTTCCCTGAGGGCGGAGCACACTGACCTAGTGAAGGCCCATGAAGGTCGACTGGCCTGGAGGGGACCCTTGCTTGCACTTCACTCTCTGATAGCGGACAGCAGAGGGCAGAAGCCCCTAGCCTACGTGCTCCAGAAGAACCCTAACCAACAAGAAATGGGGGTGGGAATTACACTATACACTTGTATGGAAGGAACCAAAAACATGAAGAGAGGGGGAAATAAGAAAATGCCCCCTGCCCCCAACCCTGAGAATATTGATCCAGGAGAGGTAAATATAAAAGAGACTGAGGGCAGCAAACATGAAACACCACAGAGTCAGTGGATATAAAGATATAATTTCAGGACCTTGTAAATGAGATCAAAATTGAAATACTAATTCAAGTTAAACAAGAGATAAGTAGATTAATAACAGAAAGGCTGAGCATCTCTCAAGAAGTCACAGACAGAAGAATGGAGGAACACAAAAGGAGAGAAACATTCCATGAAGAATATAAAGCAAACCTAGAATTCATGAAGCAGATTCAAAGAGATTACCAGCAAACTAAAGACTCCATAGAAAGTTGGCAAAACTGCTTGAGAGAAACCAAAGACAGACTATCAAAAATTGAACACAGGCTTTCAATGTGTGATCATGAAAGGGAAGATCTCTTAAAAATAACAAGGGAGCAGGCAGTAACAACTGGAAGGCTAGAGGATGACAAGAGGATCTATAACTTAAGAAATAAGCATGTGAATAAAGAAGCAGGAATCAAAACAGAAGAAATGCAAAGGCTATTCACAGAAATTATTAAGGCAAACTTTCCAAACATAGACAAAGGAAATGATATGCAGACATATGAAGCATACAAAACTCCAGCCACCTACAACACAAACAGAGCTACACCCAGACACATAATAATCAAGATCCCAGAAATTCAATATAAGAACAGAATATTAAAAGCCATCAGAGAAAAGAAACAACCTATAAAGGAAAACCATCAAAATCATGGCAGATCTCTCAACACAGACCATCAAGTCAAGAAGATCTTGGAGTGAAATAATTCAAGCCCTGAAAGAGAACAATCTCCAGCCCAGATTGATGTATCCTTCAAAACTCTCTCTAGAAATTAATGGAGAAAAAAAGATGCTTCCATGACAAAGAGGAACTGGGAGAATTTGTGACCACCAATCCAACCCTACAAAAAATACTAAAGGACATTTTAGAGAGAGAGAACAAGAATATGAGCATTTCAGGAACAGTGGCAGAGAGGCCTCAGTGAACGAGGCAGACAGTGGAGTGGAAGACAAAAATAGACTATCAATGGTAGAAAAATAGAATAGCAGAAATGAGGTAGAGAAGATTGGCTATAATCTCTAGTATAGAGGGCCTCAAAATACTAAAAGAGAGAAACACAGGCAGAGTAGATCAGGAGATAGGGTCCATTGAGATGCTCTATATAGGGAGGCAGTGGGACCCAAAACAAGCAGTGCACCACATGGGAGTGAAAGGGGAGGAATTGTCTAAAAAAGGAGGACAGAGGATATTGTTAATGGGATAACAAGATTTAAAATCTACATTATTCTCATCACTCTGCTTGGATGGATTACATGCTGTTCCAGTTTGTCTACTTACGCTAGACTCCAGGACAAGGTCAGCTATCCCAAAAATAAGAGGACATAATATGGTAATCATCCTTAATTTCCTATCAATTTAACCAGAAGCCCTGTATAACTTATACTGTCTTACTATGACTGATCTTATTTGAATCTGGTTTGTTAGATTGCTACTTTGTATTGACTGATTTTATTTAAATCTGTTATGATTCATAGCATCAAGTCTAAGAGCATAGGCAACTACACTGAAGATGACAAGATTCACTAAGATACCCACTGTAGCTTCATTATTGCCTGCTTTTGAAGTCTTATAATATCTCCAATGTTTTGTTTTTATTAATGTTGTTATATACTTCTGAGACATCATGGTAACCATTGTAGATCACCTTATATTGTGGTTTCATATGACTTTTTGCTTCATGCTTTTCTAGAAATTGTTTTGTTTTGTCTTGCTTTGTTTTGTTTTTCCCTCTAACACAGAAAGGATAGATATACATGTGGAAACTTATGCATGTGTAGAGCTTATAAACAGTTTACAAGAACCAACTATATAATGCATGTTGAAATGAACAACTATTTTGAAGAAACAGAGACACTACAGTATCCAGTGCTAACTGTAATGTCACGATGTGAAATCCAACAATACTATCATTCTTTGTTCAAAGTGATTTTAGCTTGTTTTGTTTTGTTCAAGTTCAACACACATGAAGGTATGGAAAGCTGTTTTGAAGAGAATGAGAGATACTATGACAGCCATTCTTGGCTTCCTTAATGTCTGGTCTTGAAGACTTGAAACGCCCTCCTCGTACCGCTTAGATCAGTTCCATACTATGTTATTTCATGTGAATTCCCTGTATGTGACAATATGGACAACTATTAGGAAGAAAACAAGTGTCAATATGATAGAAAGTAAATGTCTCTGATTGTCAAGCTTTGAAATTTATGTCTCTTACATTGCTTTCTTGTGACCCGCTTTGTTCTGTTTTGTTGTGTTTAATTTTATCCTTTTGATATAATTGCATGTATGTTTGAGTGTGTAAGATGGATGACTATATTGCTGTTTTTGTCAGATCATGGAGCAGAACTGTTAACAGCTTCACTGTTTGAATGTACACTTTGTATGTTTTAATTATGTAATTTGAACAACTATTTCCAAGATGTCAGTATGTAATTTGTCAAGTAATGATTTCTTAGCAGTTATTTTTTTCTTTGGTTCTTTTTCCTTTTTCCTTGGAATTCTGTATTGTTGCTACCCTTTATTCTGTTTGTTTGTTTTCTCTTTAAATAAAATTAAAAAAAAACGGTAACTGCAATTTGTAAATAGTCTTTATTACATTAAGAAATCTTGATTTTATATGTATGTGTTAAAGTGTTTTAATGGTGCTGAAATTTCTTAAATGTTTTTTTGCATCTCAAGATAATCACAAGGTTTCTAACTTTCTGTTAACTTAGCATAGCATGCTGCTATTTTGCACATTTTAAAGTAAGCTTATTTCCCAGGGAAATCCTAGTTGGTCATGGGTGAATGTGTTTTGTGATGAACTATAGATGAGTTTATTTGCTAGTATCTTACTGAGGACTTTATGTCTACAGTGATCTGAAGTACTGGCTTGTAGTTCTGTCTTCATGAGTTATCTATGTCAGCTTTGGTATCAGGATGATACTGACCCTATGCCATGAGTTTGAAAGTCTGTCCTCTTATTTTTTTAAGATTAGAGGTATATTTTATTGTATTAAAGTCTATTGTGGGGATAGGTAATACTTTGACATAACTCAAAATTCAAAATTTACCAAAAGAATCACAGTGCACTCATTCTACCTTTTACCTAGTCACCTCACAAGGAACAAATAGTGTCAGGTTTTATGCAGGAATTTTTTCATATGTAAGCAAATGCATTTTCTGCACATGGTAGTATATTAAATATTGTGTCTTGTACTTTTCTTTTTTCTTAACAACATGACTTGTAGATCAATCCATATTGGTATCCCAATAGCTACCTTATTTGTTTTGATGGCCATGTAGTATTTCTCAGTATATTTGCTATGTAGCATAATTCTTTTAATGTGTTTGCTCCTGAGGAATACTTAGGTTGTGCACAATTTTTGCTGTTACAGACAGTGTTGCATAAACCACCTGTGCATGTATAAGAGTCTCTCTCTGTTCAGTTCCTAGAAGTGGAACTGCAGAATGAGTTTATGATTTTGGCCTGCATTGTCATTTGCCCTCTCAGTTCCTTGTTAATTTATAATTCTAACAAACAATGCTTGAGAAAACCTGTTCTCTCACATTTTTGTCAATTATTTGATTATCAGTTTGATTATCAGGTTATGAATCTTATACATGAAGAGTTTCTCTTCTTTCTCTTATGATAAGAGAATTTGAGTATCTTTCATGTATTTAAAGCCAGTAGTATTTTCTTCTCTGTGAATTGCCTACTTACAGCCTCCACCTATTTTTCTTTCAGGGTGATGGTGCTTAAAAAAAAAAAAAGAAAGAAAGAAAAAAAATGGCTGAGAATGTAGCCCAGTGCAAAGCCTCTAAATTCAATCCCAGTACTGCAGAAGACAAAAGTAAAAAACAGACAAAAAGTTACAAATACCATGTGATAGACAATAAGGCATGAATAGACAGATCAAATTAACATAATGGAAAGTCCAGAAATGTTATAATTACCCAGAAACTGTTGTAGAAGTGTGGAGATGCTGGGTAATTCAATAAATTATTTTGGAACTCCTGGTAAACATATGATTGTTTCATAACCCTTGCTTATTACATCCAAAGTTTAAAGGCCTAATGTCAAACTATAAAAATAATCAAAGGAAGCATAGAGTTCCTCATTTATACTCACAAAATGAACTGTTTGAGTTGACTCAAAACCTTGAGCCAAAGAAATAATGATTGGCATCAATGACTATAAATTATGTTTCTGTATAGCAAATAGTACCATAAACATAATCAAAAGACAAAATGTGGAAAAGAAATAATTGAAACTCAAATGGTATAAATAAAGTTCTTATACATATCAAAAAGGGAAGTCTGCCCTCTGTTTCAGGTTTTTTGATAAATTTCAGAAAGATTGGTACTGTTTCTCTTTTAGTGTTTAAAAAATTCATCTGTGTGATCATCTAGTCTTGGGTTTCTCTTTGAAAAGAGGTATCAAATTATAATTTCATTCTTTTCATTTGTAAATGATATGTTCAGGCTGTTTATTCCCAATTCAATTTTGTATGTTTATACTATTTCAGTTACTTTTAAATTTTCCATTTGGGGCCTGAATCATAATTATTTCTAACATTTTTCTTTGACCTTTTTGACTGATTATTTTATAAGTAGAAAACTATAAAGATTCTTATACAAACACTTAAAACTACTAAATGAGGTTAGTAATTTTGCTGAATACAAAGTTAATGTAAAACTGAGATGCATTTTTGACATTTATGATTTTTTAGACAAACAAATAAAAAAGCAGCTTTCACAATCCACAAATGAGTAAAATATTTGCTAATAAATATAACTAAAAAAGTGAAAGAATATTTTTACTTAGAAATGTGGAAAATAGCCAGGGATTTAGCTCAGTGGCATAAGTGCCTGCCTGGCAAGTGCTAGGTCATGAGTCTGATCCCCAGTACCCCCCCTAAAAAAGAAAGAAATGTAGAAAACAATGCTGAAATTGAAATACAATGAAATCCCTTGTTTGTGTACTGAAAAATTAATATGGGAAAATATCTATACTGCCTGAAATCATATCAACTTACTGAAATACCAGTTATCATCATAATAATATTTTAATAGAATTAGAAAATAATAAATATCTGTGTGAAACCATCAATGACTCTGATTCAAAAAAGAAAAATAAAATTTCAGTTAGTATTATATTATTTCAAATTATATTACAAAACAGTTGTAATAAAAAAAGTATAGTACTGGCAAAATAGTGGGCATACAGGTCAGTGAAACAGAATAGAAAGGCTGGAAATATACCCTAGAATATATATTGAATGAATTTTTAATGACATCATTAGTAAAATCCAGTGGGGAAGGGATAGTTTCCTCAGTAAGGAGGGTTAGAAGCATGGACACGCATACCAAAAAGTAAAATTACACCATTACACTATGGACAAAAAGGAGGAAGAGACAATAAATGCTGGAAAGTGTGTGGAAGAAAGAAAGCTAGTGAACATACTTGGTAAAAATACAGATTGGTTTATTCATTGTGGAAAGTAGTATGTAGGGTGCTAATCTAATTCAAAATAGATTATCAAATGACTTTCCAGTCCCATCACTGAGTGTATCTCCAGTTGGAAATGAAATAGCCACTCTTTGATTGTATATAGACACTCATATGTGTTGCAGTATTATTCACAACAGACAAGAAAAACAACTGAAAAAGCATATCTGGATAAAGGCATTGTGCAGTGTGTGTGTGTGTGTGTGTGTGTGTGTGTGTGTGTGTGAGATTGTGTAAAATTGAATATTATACAATATTTAAAAAATTGAATATTATCCAGTCTTTTAAAAATCCTGATATTTGAACAATGAAAATCTATGTAGAAAAAAAGCGAAGCTGAATATACTAGACACAGAATGAAAAACAATACCGGATCTCACTGCCAAGGTTAATATTTTAAAAAAATTATTTAGATAGCAATGGAATATGGAAGTATTGATCAGAAACAAGAAAAGGGAATATTTTGTAGATTGACATCAAAGACTACAAAGCTTCAGCTGTATTCAAAGGTAAGCCTAGGAATTTAATGTACTACATGAGGACTATAATATTTCATTACATATTGAAAATTTGCTATGAAATTAGGCTTTAGCAAACTCTACAAAACCACACACAGAAAGATAACTATGGAAGCTGACAGGTATGCTAATTTGCTTGACAGTGGTAATCTGTTCACCATATATGAGTATCAAATTATATCATGCATTTTCAAGATACACAATAAAATTGATTTGTTGCTTTTTATTTGAACTTATTTTTATTGTGAACTTTGGATTGGTTTTCTTTTTTGAATTTGTAATTTCTCAAAACACATGTATAGAATGTTAAAGAATGTACATATAGCCTTACTATTATTGTAGTCTAGAAACTTACAGTGTTTATTTCAGATTGTCATGTCTTCATTCATTAAAGATAGATTAATTTGTATGTAAATAAATTTAGACATAATTTTAGATTTTGTATTTAGTACAGTTATAGTGGATCATGTGAAGTATAAAAATGAGAAGATTGCTTCATGAAACTGTAAAAACCTATGATAATATCTTCACACAACAGTGATAGCATCATACAGCCTTTATGTATCCCACAAATAATTTAAATAGGGAATTTTTCTCATACTTTACTCCTTAATTTCTACTTTACATTTTGTCATAACACAAAACTAAAAGTTCAACCATGCATTAAAAACAAAACTCTATTGCTTTTCATAGAATATTTAACATCTTAGAGCCTGAATTTTTGGACTAAGCTTTAAAGTGTGAACATAAAATACCGTAATCATCTTAACTGTAACAGGTTTGTTCTTGTCCTCAGTTTTGTATTTGTAATGCAAGAACAAGTCCTTTTAAAATGAGAAATCCTTTTTTCAGCAGATAAAAAACAATCAAGACAAATTCAAAAAGATATACTTGCTTCCAACTCACATTAGTTGTCCAGGGAAGCTGAGTCAATACTGCTTTATTTCATCATCCAATAAGAATATTGTATTAAAGCAAATTCCACCATGATTAATAATGTTTATGGGAAACTCTATTATCTACTGACCCCCGCTGGGAATGGCATAGAATGTGAGCCAACTGTGTTGTGGGGTGTGAAAATAATCTGGTACTTTAGATAAAAATATATACCTCTGGACTGAATAAAGTGTACCTATTTTTTCTCTTTTGTCTACATACTCCATATATGCCATTTTATAAATTTTGATCAATTTTCATAGAATGTTAAGAGAACTTTATTGTGTTTTCAAATTATAGAGAAATAATAACTGGATTTTATTTTATAATTTACTGAAAAAAACCATATCCTTCTTTTATAAATAGTATACAGTACAAAAAAAGAAGCCACTCCACAGAGAAGAAAATACAAATATAGCTTTGTAACTATAAAGTAATCAGCTAACTGGATTTCTTTAGAGAATTATTTTAATAAATCACATGTCATTATAATAATTGAGATTGGAACAAAGAAAAACATATGTTGATAGTATTAGAAAATCTAAATATTGGATGCCTAGATACTAGCACTGACAAGATCCCTATTTTTTACTACAAAGATAGAAGAAATTGATGTTATTCATACACAGGAAAAAAGAAATCAATAGAACAAAATTATCATTATAAATACAGTGATTTTCTTCTTGGTGTTTTGTTTACTTGTATTTGTTTTCATCACACATTCACATTTTACTCAATCTCTTCTACAAAAAAACACAATAAAAAATAGGTAAAAATAAAAAGAAACATGATCATTTTAAAATTCATACTACTAAGCTATTAAAGTGATATGATAGTTCTCATTAGCCTGACTGTATTTCAGTATAGAAGAAAGAAGGCAGCACTTGACAGAAAGTTGATAAAAATAATCATGAGATTCAAAATTTAAAATGAAGATTTGGATGGGATCTTACAAACAGGTGTCTTTGCACAAACTTGTATAGGTCATCTCAGTTTAAGAATAAAATATCTTGTAACCCTGCCAAAAGTTGGGGTGTTCTGTTTCTCAAAAATTAGCCACTGCTATTTGACCCCATTTACTGAGACCCAGCGCACAGTGATTTTCTTGATTAATGGACAGAACTTCAGTAGGTGAAATCTAATGGGAAATCAGTAGCAATTGTTAACTATATTTTAAAACATGCCTTAGAAAATCCTACAACCTGCAAGACATCCTCTAAACCTGATTAACCTTGTGGTCATTCTCATATGAAAGTATAACGATAATGGTTGCTCAAAAACTGAATGTTAAGTTCAACATGTTTCATTTTTCTAACATGAGCCATTTTACACACAATTGTGAAAACATTAAATTCTCCTGCAATACCAACTGTCTCCTTTATTATCTACATCCCCTCTTCGCCCTTACCTCATGTAACACATCCTCCTACCTACAAAGAACTGTCAGATGGTAACTTAATGTCTAATTCAAGCAAAATATTAAAATACGAACATGGATGAATGTAGATTCTAAATGTATCAATAACTAAGTTAAAGATATCTCACATGTGTCATTGCTTGTTTCCTTTTTTCTGAAAGTTTATCATTTCAAGAGAAATACATTTGGATGACTACACCAATGCATTCTAACTTGGATGCACATCAGGATTACTTAGGACCTTTCCGATTATGAGGCTCCTCCAGAGAATTTGCTTTTATCTCTTTAGTGTTGGGCCTAGAAATCTGTGTGTAATAATTACTGTGAGGTTGTGGAAGCAGCTGATGAAATCAGTTAATCAGCAGTATATTCTCATACATTTAAGACTGTTATGAGTGGTTGGACCCACATTTTATAGTAAACATTGATGTAAATTTCTTTATTGCATATTTTCAAAATTTCATAAAGATCTGCAGGTTGAATTAGTAAGTGAAACATGGGACTATTAACTCATGCTTTATAGTAGGTAGTATCACATCTTATTAAAGACTGAGAATTTCTTCTTTAAAAAATAAATCTTAACCATAGTTATAACAAAAAAATAACATAACATACTTGAAATGACCTCTTGCACAATTTTTAAAAAAAATTAATTCATGAACATGAAAATAACAGGTTCTCGAACTTGGTTTCCACAATCCACCTTACTTCAAAATCTGAGGGAAGTTTTAAAATAACTGTCATGGAAACAACCAGGTAGATGTGTTTATTTTGGCAATTGTGCCTGAAAAAAGGCACACAGTGAATAACAGATGGGCTCCAAGGGTTGCAGGCAACCACAGTAGTTTAGGAAGTGTTTTATTTAGCATTCTGAGTACCTGCTCCTATTTTTCTATTTGTTTTAATGTTGTTTCACAGTTGAGTATCACTGTATTATACTTTCAGGGTTCAGTTTGTTCTCATTGTTCATCTGTATCATACTCAACTATTTCCAGTAACTACAGAAATCTCCAAACAGTTGTTTAAAAACACTGCTATTTTCCATTTGGCTCACAAAGGGAGAACAATACAAACAGATACTTCGCTCAGCTTTGGCTCTGCATCAGTGAGAAAGTGCCATAACAAAAGCAATCACTCAGAAAAAGTGACACCTATTTCCTCTTCTGGAAAAACTATAGGGCACTTGAAAGACAATTGGTTTGTGGGACTGGTATCATAGAAAGAGCATAATCAGATTCCAGCTGTGATGAAAATAAGGAGTAAGGAACAGGTGGATACATCTATATGTACATACGTATGTGCATATGTAATATTGAAATATGTAAGTGTGATGAAATGACCCAGTTTTCATGCCAACATTGTCTGTAATCCTTTTAATATCAGTAACAAAAAATGGCTTAGACCTCTACATCTTCTTTATCCTATTCCTAAACCCCATAAAGTTTTCACAGATAAAGCTGTCTTCTTATCTCATTTTTTAACCAGTCCCAGAAACATTTCCATTCACCTTCCAATATGCATGATCTTTCATACCTAATGATTTTCAGATCATTCCCATAATTTTTCCTAATAGAAACTTTTCTATTCTTTACTTACATTACTTAATTCTGCATTGTTAATTTTTTTCTTTCCATAAATCATAAAATCAATCCTAGATTTAAGGATCTATTTGTACTCTTCTTCGATGTGTAGTTTTTATCAATTTGCTAAAATAGTTCTTGTCACATGTATGGTATATCTATGCTGCTAAATTCAATACCACTCATTGCTTTTATAGTAAATCCTCATCTACATTGATCTAAAGATGGTGTTTGATCCAGATGATTCTTCTCTTTTGATATTTTTTACATTGTGTCCAGAATATAGTTCTCTTGATTTCCCTACTTCATCACTGCCTTACATTATCAGTTTTTGTCAATTTTTAAATTGCATTTGCTTCTTTATTGCATTTTCTGGCACCGGGTGATGGCTTAGACTCACCCTTACAGGGATGCTTGGCTTTGTCTCAAGCCGACCCTTCCTTAGTTCATCAGGAAGTCCTTTTGGTCCTATCTTCCAGTATCTCCTGATTATGACCTTGGATACCGTCTCCCTACTACTAGCAACTTTAACCACTTGGATTAATGCAATAAGAACAGAACTGGTCTATTTGCTTCTATTCTCTCCTTGAGTCAAATAATGAAAAAAGTGGAGACTGATATGTTTACAAAACTTATGGAGGAGAAAAACTAATATGATGCTCTTAATTATGAATTTTAATATCACAAAATAGAGCTGGTATTGACTATGGTCAGAAAATTGGAGAATACAACAGATAACTTTAAAACTTCTCTGTAACTCTCAATGATATGAAATAAATACAGCACCTCAGAATGTTTGAATCTGAGATGGTCATGTGTCTGCCCACAGTTATCAACTAAATAGGAAAAGAGACTTAGATCTACTTTCCTTTAGCCTTCTTCCTGCAGACAAAAATATCACAAATACTAATTTTTAACTATGATACCTCATTTCCCCTGTTGACTTTTAAAATACAGTTCTTGCCTTTAATAAGACTTTCAAAATATCTGAAATTCCTTTCCATATCATGCACAGAATAGCTAGTATTTTGAAAGAGTCAGATAGTCATAAAATCTGACCTTCGTTAAAGTGTAATTGTATTGGAACAGAGTACTCAGAAAGATTATAATCTTTACATTTAAAATCTAACCAATAATTTCAGATGTTTACTATTTTTTGATAATAATATATAGTAATATACTTGCTAGTACCACTTAAAACTTGGGAGTAGTAGTTATGCCCATCAACAGATAAGTGGATAAAGAATATGTGAGATATATACATCCATAAAGAGGGACAAATTCAATTCATTTCTAGGAAAATGAATGCATCTTGAGATTATAATGTTATTAAGCCACCCACAGAAGGTAAAAATATCATATGGTTTATACTAGAAAACCAATGTACAAAAAAATGTTAAAGAACTAAGAATTAGATGGTAAGAAACAAGGTGCTAAGATTACAGAGATGGAAAGAGGATGTAGAGATGGAGGGAGACAGGAGGGAGGGAGAAGAGAAAAAGAGGAAGTGAACAGGATCAAAATGAAATGTCTACATATATCAATCCACTACAGTGAATATATTTATTATGTACTGCAAACATAGACTAATGAAAATTTTAAAAATTTTAAATGAGAATATTTAGCTTCCCTATTGCTATAAGTAAGCAATGTCCATTTGTAAAAAACCAACAAATATTTGTTGTTTAAAATATGTAGATCCCTTCACTTTTATTGATTTATAAATTTTTATATGATTTTTTAAAATTCTGGAGTTTAGAAGAGATTGGTACCATGCTTTCTCCTTTAAATTTTACTTCCTGAAATTAAAATGATCCCTATTTTGATATGCATTCAATTATTGAGTTGTCTTTTCAGTGTTTTGAAATACATAAGCTTACAGTCTGGCATGGTGTCATACACCTGTAATCCCAGCACTTGGAAGACTGAGGCAAGAAGATTACTGCAAGTTTGAGGCCAATTTAGGCTACATAGAGCATTCAAGGCCAGTGTGAACTACACAGTAGGAGCTTGTTTCAAAGAAAGAAAGAAAGAAAGAAAGAAAAGAAATCCATTATGCATACACATTTGAATAAAAATAGAGTAAAATTAAACATTACTATAAATTTTGATATATTTATCAATGAATGACAGATCTGTCTCTGATAAAAATACAAAAGAAATTAAAATTTTTGTAAAAACTTCTACATTGTTCTTTATAATGAATGCATCATACAATTTGTAATTATTCTTCCATTATAGAATATTCGTATTTCCCAGATATTTTGGAAAGTGTTGTCTTAAACATATAGAGACAAATATTTAGATAGGTAGATAGAGATTTAGATTAGATAAGATGGATAGATATTTATATATTCACAAATATTTCCTAAACTCTTTATCTGTAGCAAGATATATTTGAATTTATGTAAACAATTTTATAAATGTAAAAATTTCTGTTTCCATTGCAATAATTCTGATTCCCTACTTTTTTCCCTCCTCTCACCACCTCCTTTTAGTTTTACACCTCAGATTTATTTATTTATCTTAAAAGACCTTATAAATTTAACTAACATATATGCAGATTGAAAAACTAGTCCAATAAGCCAAGGATATATAAAACATTTGAGACAATTATACTAAGTCATAGTGCACATTTGGATACATTTTCTGCATTGAATAACATTATTTTTTTAATTTCTGGTTTTTCCTATTATCTGCTTTTTTTCATAATACATATATATGTATATATGTATATATATATATATAATTTTTCCATATAAGAAGATAGCATTAGTAATATATGCTTCTGTGTCTGAGTTACTTCCCATAACATTATGGTCTTGAAATGCATTCATTTTCCTACAAGTGACTCATTTATATTTTTTATGGCAAAGTAGTGCTCCACTCTATATAAATACCACATTATTTTGATCTACTCATCTATTGATGGACATATAGGCTGTTTGCAAGATTCATATATTATGTATTATGCCACTAAGAACATAGAGGTATGCATATTTCACAGTGGTAAGATGTCTTTAACACTTGGGGAAGATACCTAGAAGGAGAATAGGTAAGTAAAACAGAATTTCTACCTTTAGTTTTTGAGTACTCTTCATACAGATTTCTGTAGCAGTTGTACCGGTTTACGGTCCATGCACAGTGAATGTTCCATTCTCTCCACAATCTTGCCAACATTTTTATTTATCAATTTCTTGATGATACTCATTATTTCATTTACTGGTCATTTATATTCCATCATCTAAAAATTGTCTATTCATTTCAGATAGTTGTTTGTAAATTGCATCTTTAAATCTCAAAGGGTTTAATTTTTTAAAAGTTTTTTCATATATTCTAGTTGTTAGTTTCTTAAAAAGTAGTTGGAAATTTTTTTCCCCATTCTGTGGGTTGTCTCTTCACTGTTACTGGTTTCCTTTTCTGTGAAGAAACTTTTTAATTTGATGTGTTAATTTTGATTCTTAAACATTGGATTTAAATGCTAGGACTTCCTCTTTGTTAAATTATAGACAACACTATAAGTAACAAAAAAATTAAATACACACTCAGACTTGCTTAGGCCCTAAATATTGTAGTTTCAAGAAAGAACAATAAACTACAGAAAATTTAGTTAAAACTAACTTTAAGTTTTAAATGATATTTTAGGGATATGGGAAATGGGATTAAAACCTATTTTATACATGAAAAGAATATTTAAAATTTCCTGAAGTCTCACACAATTTCAATTTTCTTTTCAAGGTGACTTTTCCTACTTCAAAATGCAATACTTGCATAACTTTGTTATTCAGTTGACTTGGCTTTAATTCATTCTATACTTTTCCTGAATCCTTCATAAATAATTTCAGCCCCACCCTGAAAATAATTCTCTCATTTTTTTTCTTATAATTGTTCTTATTCAGCTTTATGAAATGCCTAAGAACATGCTGAGGCGAAAAGAAGGTGCTATGATCACTGACAGACAGGTAATATTTGTGCCAGTTATACACATCAATAGAAGTCACATTTTTCTTGGTAGAAAAACACTTTATTAGATCAAATGTAATCTCAAAATAAGGGCCCAAAATATATCAAAGCTATAGAATACTAAGTTTAACCAAACTAATATTACACTTAGGTGACTGTGTTCAATATTAATTACATAATGTGATTAAAAGGTTTTATTTACCCCATTAATTCCAAAAGAATTAGTTGATAAATTAATTACTTAGTTAAATAATATTGATGTTGGAACTTGTTTGATAAAGAGTATCTTACAAAAATGTGTATACTAAATGAAATAATGATGACACCATAGGTTGGGATTTATGAATATCTTTCCTTAGAAATTCAATAGTTTTTTGTTTTTAGTTAATCTATTTTATTTTAAATGGAATTCTAATTTTCATCAGTAGTTGTTGAGGGTGACTATAGCTAATTAGCCAGAGACTTAGAAAGTATAATTCCAAATATTTATTGAACATCTGTATGTCTGTTTCTCTATTTGAAAGCTGAAATATTGTGAAAAAGTCCTTGGCAAAAGAAAATCCTAAATGGACAATCTTAAATTTCTATTAAAAATATAAGAACTCCATGTGTTATAAACTATACACACATCACCACATAACTACACCCAAAATTTATCATAGGAATGAGAAATAGAAAACCTGTTGGTAATGGAGGCATGTCTTTCTGTTTAGATTTAATTTTCTTAAATTTTTTTTGTTTTATTTTGTTGTACTGGGGATGGAACTCAAGACCTTGTGCTTGCCAGGCAGGTGCTTACACCACTGAGCTAAATCCCCAGCTCTTCACTTTCTTAATTTATGTTGTCTTCTTTGCTTAATCCATTGATTTGATATTTCAATTGATTTGATATTTCAATGTAACCTAATTTATATCATAATATTTGCTTGCTTTCCAAGTAGCTACCAAAAAAATAGTGCTGTTTTGGTACAGTATTATATAATTGAGAAACATTGAATATTCTATGTGGTGGCTGTGCCATTGTGCTTAGGTGGAATGAAGAAGCATATGAGTGAAATGTAACTGTCAGACCTTCAATGGAAAACACAGGACAATGATTCCTCTTTGGGTTTTACACTACTTATCCACACACACTTACTTTATCCACTGTTTCTTGTGCAGTATATTAAATAAATTTCCAGGAAAAAAACATACTCAAATTTGCTTCTGATGACAAAGACTGTAGAGTGTGCACTAATGTAGATTTTAAATATTGGCATACTAATTGATCACAAGCTGCCTAAACATCTGCTTGTTATCAAGAACAAAAATGATGAACTTCTTGTTTGAGTTTTGTATAATGGGCAGATTTGGAAATTACATACACAATATGCAAGACGTTGTGTCATGCACTTTCATGTGAAGCAGTTAGAAGCATTTGATAAATAGAAACAAAAAGTTCTGCTTAAGTACCTATGGTTTCATTTTATAAAGCTACTGCTGTTGAAGTAAATTTTATTTTAAATCTGTTGGTTCCAATTATTGCATGTGTTGTCCTTAAAAGTATGTTGTCACCAAAGCACAGCTGTAAAACCACCCCTAACCTTAGCCTTAACACTAATTCTAAACTCCTATAGGTCTCTTCTGATTCTGTATGTTTGTGATTTTTTCTCTAATTCTGTGAGATTGTCTACTAATATTTTGATTTAGAATGCATTAAACTTGTATAACACTTTTTATAGTATGGCCTTTTTCTCTCTATTGGTTCTGCCTATCCAAGAATGGGGGATGGCACGCCATTTGCTCATTAACTCTTCTAATTCCTTTTTCAGGGTAATGTACTTACTTTTTTTTTTCATTTTAAAAAGCAAAACAGAAATAAAAAGGATAGAAATGATACAGAATTTCAAAAATAAACAGTAGGAAATTAACACCAGTTAATCTATTGTATATTGTTATCATAGAAGTAGGTGTTCAGGTTACAATATCGAGGCACAAAAATAAACAATGACACCACAAACTGTTCTTTTTGGTGAACTAATGAGATTGGTAATACAGATTTTTCACTTTCTTTGCAAGATCTCCTTTCTTAAGTATTTCTTCATTTTTTCTTTGGATGCTATTGTGAAAAGCATTGTTCCCCCAATTTCTCTCTGATTTTTGAGTATTGACTTTGTATCCAGCTATGCTACCTAATTTGATTATCAAATATATAAGTCTTCAGGCTGAGTTTTGAGAGTCTTCTATGTAGAGAATCATGTCATCTGCAAATAATGATAATTTAACTTCTGAAAAGCTGGGGTCCTTTTGTAAAGAGACCCTCTGGTTCCCTGGTTCATCTCTTCACCCTGGCAGTAATGTAAGAAGTGAAGTAATCTTAGAACCAAAAGTCTCTTCAATGTGGAATGGGAAATTCAGATAGCAAAAGCAAAGTGAAGCAAATTTTTATGGATAATATTGCAAAAGTTGGAAGGGAGTGTTACATAGCAAGTGAGCTGAATGGTAGGGAAAAACTAAGGTGAGTTTCTCAGGATGACATGTTTGTCTTGCCCAGGTTAACAGGGGTGAACTGATTTTGTAAAACTAACTATTTCTGTTATGGGAATAATCTGGGTCTTAGCCTTTGTCTCGGGTGAGCCAAAGTTTACAGGAGTTACAAGTATGGCAAACATCCTTCAAGGGAGCAGCATCTTCCAGTGCACCATGTGGTGAGCAAGCATATGCCAGCCACCTGGGTCATGCTCTCTGCTGCGTATTCCTTCCTAACTATTCCTATAGTAAGAATCCTTGCCTTGTCTCTGATTTTGAACTGAAAATGTTCAGTTATTGACTGTTGGGTATGGTGTAAACTATTCATTTGTCACAGATAGCTTTTACCAGATTGATAAAAAAGTTCTTCTAAATTCCATAGGCTTTTTAAAAAAATCATAAATTTGCATCGGACTTTGTCAAATGCTTTTTTTGCTTCTATTCAGATGATCATTTGGTGTTTTTCTTTTGTTCTATTCTTGTTATATATTATATTTATTGACTTGTATATGTTGAACAATACCTACATTCATGGGGATGAGTCATGGTGTATAATCGTCTTGATGATTTTCTGCATTTGTTTGCCAGTATGCTATTGAGCATTTCAATATCATCTGTTAATTAAGGAGATTGATCTGTTGTCCTCATTTGCGGTTGAGTCCTTCTCTGGTTTTGGTATAGGAGTGATGTTTGTTTTTAGAAATGACTTTGGACCTATTTCTTCCCTTTCAATTACACTAAAGATTTTGAGGAGTAGTGGCATTAGATCATCTTTAAAGTTCTGGTAGAATTCAGCAGTGAATCCATCAGGACCTTGGGGTTTTTTTATTTGTTTGCAGATTTTTTAAAATTACTTCTTCAATTTCATTGAATTTCATGGACTTTCTATTTTGTTTTTGTCAAGAGAATTATTGAAAATTTAAGAGGGTTTTGATTTCTTTCATGTCAGTATCCCTTTGATTTGTCCTGCCAAGTTGTGGGTTATAGCTTTCATCTTGTTTCTGTGTTATCTTACTATCTAATTTTGTTGTTTATTTGTTTTCTCTGTGGAGGCTTGTAAATTGCTTGTGTTAGGTAACTTTGCTACTAGCATCCATAGTACTTTATGAAATAACTAATTTTCAGAGATGCCTTCTAGGTGTATCTGGCTTTTGGCTTTTGAGTCTGTTTCAATTTATTAAGAATGAAAAGTTGTTGTCTGTTTTGGCCTGGAACCCTGTTCTTTTATACTGGACTATAGAACTGTTTATGACCCTTAATATTGGCATGCTATGAAGATCAACTTACCACAGCTATGTCACCTTGGTTAAAGAAGTACAATCAGTAATAACAGTAGCATCAAGCACAGTTATGAAAATGACAGTTTGTGATAACTATTAATTTGCCAACTCTAGCCATAGGTGTAAGACTTATATGACAATATCTTTGACAAATCAGACAATTATGCTCAGTAAATATCCACTCAGTAGAGTAATTTTATTCTAAAGAAAACAAATTGAAAAGAAATTAGTGAGAAAAATAGATAATTTTTTTTTTAAAGGAAGGGACAACAAGCAAGGTTGAAGGACAAAGGAAGATTACCCTAGCCTTGGGAAACTGGCAAAGAAGACAGAGGAGAATGAAATAAAGAAAAAAAAACAAGAACAGAACAAAATGAAAACAAAAAAGCAATGTTAACACTCATCAAAACAAATGTTTTTAAATAATAAAACAAAGAAATAAGGTTTTCTGTGATTTCAGGCTTGCAGTGTATATGTTTTGGGGTAGTGTCTAATTTACGGCACTACCCTGAAACATAACCTGGTATTGAGTCTGGTATTGCTGGTAGAGAAAGAAGACAGTCAGAGGCAGATCTGTGCTGTGTAATCCCAGCAAGCCTGCAGTAGGATTAGGGTTGGAACCTGATTCTGGTACTTTCAAATTCACAGGCGTTCAGGTTGATTCTAACTCCTGGTCAAGCCACCCTTAGTTTAGTTATCCCCTCCCAGAATTGGCACGGAACCAGTCACACTTTCCAGGGGAAAGTCACGTGGCCTGGAGTCCCTCACCAGCTGTGTTAGCACGCAGGATCCACTGCTCTGTTCCACATGGGCATTACTCCTTGGTGGCCTCTGGAGTCCCAGCCCTCACTGTGTCTCTATGGTCTCGTGCCTCCTCTCTCATGCTGCAAGCTGGGACCTGGGGAGAACGTGCAGAATACCCCCCTGCTTCTTCTATGTTGAGAGCTGTGTTTTCACTTTCTCCAGTTTCCCCTCCAGACTATTCCTGATTCCCAGGGGTCTATCTTGATCCATCTTTTCTACCTCAAGTTGTTATTTTCCAGTGTCTGAAATTCAAATAATGAAGCAGTTGACTTGCTGTTGATTACTGCTCCACTGTCTTCTCAGAAATGTCTGCCAAGGTTATTTTTAACAGTTTTTCATAGTTCAGTTGCATCCATTGTTCTATTAGTGCAATAATTCATCGCCTATTGCTTAAAATGCACACTGATAAATATTTCTTTAAAACTATATGTAACTGTGTGTAACAAATTTATTCACTCCCATTAATTAATGATTTTGTAAATTTTTTATGCATAACATTTTAAGGTATAAACTTGCTCTTTAATTTATTCCACGGTTTCTGAAAATTTTGTGAGATTATGAACACCATGTCAAGCAGGAAAGAGACAGTGTCTCACAGAGAGATATGCTCTGTTCTAGAGAAGAGGAAAATTACTAAGTAAGCACTAAGTAAATAAAAATGAAAAGAATTATGCTAAAAGAATTATGAGGGAAAGGACTTTGGTGAATTAAAAAGGATAACACAGGTTATAACCTTGGCCTAAGAGGTCAGAGGAGTCATTCTTATATTATGAAAACTTAAACATTATTATGAAATACCTTGGAAGGGGAGGAAAAATGTACAGAGCCAATGCAAGTATTTTTTATTTTGCCACAAGACAAACAGTGGCCAGATGGCAGAAAAGAGATCAAGAAATTTTAAGAATAAAAACTAGATACAGAGTGACTGATATATGTGGTACTAAAAGTGTTTTGATTCAAGTGAGAGTGAAGCAAACAGTGCTACAGCGATGGGTAAGGTAAGTTTCCATATTTTACTATAGTCTCACCTTTACTTTCACCATTCATGTTAGGTCTTCAGCTTTCAGCATCACAATATAATGATAAAAATTTTACTAGTTAGCTTTTCCATCATTTGGACCCAGACCTCAACACTCGTAAGTTAGAGGAGAGATTTAGCTTGGTTATTTCAGGAAATTCACTTGATAAGTTGTTGTGGTGGATTAACCAATGGTCAACATGTAATGCCCAGCTGAATTGAATCAGTGAGGTGCTGGGTGTAGAGGGTTGTTGTCAACAGCCTAAAAAGGAACTGGAGGGGAAGATGGTGCACTGCTGATTTTTCCTGGAGAAGCTTGCCATGCTTTTTTCCTGATACAAACTGAGTTGTTCTCATCGTCGGAAGTCACTAAGGATGGCTGGGTTCTTTGCTGGGCAGCTCTGGTACTTACACTGAGCATTGCTTTCTGACTCCAGTGCAGATTCCTCAGGCTTTTGGCATAGACCCTTCACCCCATTGGTGCTCCTAGCATCCATGACTGACTTCTGGGCCTCCTCAGTGCAGATCCTTGATAAAGACTTGCATGACACATTGTCATAGGCTCTAGGTCTTCAGTTGGACTCATGTAGGACATTGCTATGGGATTCTTTGAGTCTCCAGTGTGAGGACAGTTCTGTTACACTCTTTGGATTTGACTCTTTGGGTGAATATTATAAAATAATCCTATAAATTATGTGCCCTATAAAAATTACTTTCCTTTTTAAGCCCTGGCGACAACAGTGGTCTACAGGAAGACAGAAATATCATAGTGAAAGTGTGTGGCAGAGCAAAGATGCTTAATCTCCAGCTGATATTTCCTAAACCTGGCCTTGCACTCTATTACCCTCTGGTCTCCTGAGTTCAGACTATAATAAACTATCAGATGGTTAAACTTACAGCATTCTTGGGCTACTCCAGCATGACTCATAAAAGCTTTTCAAATTATTACTATAAGCCTATTCCAAAGACTTCTAAACCACAGACTAGGCCAGGAAGAGTCACAACAACCCCATTCTTCTGGTGTCAATTTTGTCTGAGTATGTTTTCCTATTAGTTGAACAAAGTACATGATGACCATAATTTAATGGAGAAAGGTCTAATTTGTTTCACAGTTTCAAGAGATTCAATCTGTGGTTGGCTGACTCCAAAGCAGAAACATGGTATAAGAATGTGGTAGAGTACATACCTTAGCTCAAGTAGATTGGAAGCAAAACAGGGGAAATGCCAGCGTAAGGGCCCATGGAAACTATGCAGTACTCAAACGTTCACCTCCTTACCTATCTATTCAGAAATATGGTTTACAAACCCCTTGGATATTCACAAGCTAGTCAATTTGAAACAAATTTAAGCACCAAAAAACTTAGGTAAAAATTTTATAAAAATTTTAAGTTTAACTCATATAAACACAAAATTGCTCATACTTTTTGAAAGTAACAAAACAAATTTATTGAATTAAAATCTTGAATGCCATACAATCCACAAACTAAATACAAGATTTAATAGATTCTAGGACATCAACAAAATCATAATCAAATTTAGATCATTTTTCTTATCCCAAATCTAAACACACTTCCCACTAGCCATTCATCTCCCCCCATATCCAGACAACTATGAGTCATTCTCCATCCCCATAAACTTTGCCACTCTGAGAACTGATTTCATTTTCTTTTCTTCAAAAAAGGCCATCCTCACAACAAAAAGATCCCAACATACCCAAAGAAACATAAATCCTGCCAACTGAGTTCTCACATTATATGAGAATAAAACCAGAGCATAATAACAGAAACATACTTAGAGTATAACTCCTTACTTTCTTTCTCTTTGCCTTCTTTCCCCTTTCTTCTTCTTATTTTTTTTTTCTTATAAGTGAAGCCATCTGTTATACAAGCTTGCATATCTGATTTACCTCACCTGACAATATGGTGTCAAGGTGCATCTGTTTCCCTACAAATGATCTAAGTTTATCTTTCTTAATGATAAAGTACTTCTAAATTGTGTATAGATACCAGATTTTCTTTATACATTCATCTGTTGATGGCTAGATAGACTGATTCCAAGATTCAGCTATTACGACTTGTGCTGCTATAAATATAAGTACACATACCTTGGTGTGGTATGATGTTTTTAAATCTTTGAGAAGATAACCAAAAGGGGAATAGCTGAGTCAAATGGAATTACTGATTTTTTTTGAATCTTCAAACTGATTTGCATAGTGGCTGTATCAGTTAACTCTCTCACCAACAAAGTAAAAGGATTCCTTTCTCTCCACAGCCAAAAGAGAAAGAAAAAGTTGTGCATAATTATAAGGTACTATATGATGTTTGATACACATATATAATCTGTAATGTTTAAATAAGATTACCACCACATATCTATCCACTCAAATATTTATTATTTCTTTATGATAAAAATATTCCAGATATTTTCTTCCAACTTTTTAAAATATACAGTATTTTGTTATTTAAATTTTTGAGTCAAATAAGAAAGAAATGCTCAAAAAAGAAACAAAATTCTTTAAATTGGAAAAAAATTCTAGAATGGACATGGCAGTGAATTGATCTCTTACTGATAATGTCTTACATTTATATCAGCTTTGGTGTAGAAACAAACAATTAAATTTATCTGGTCTGTGGATCACAATAAAGTCAAATGACTAAGGATGCTTTATGTAAATTTTCCAAAATGATGTTCAGTCTGCATCTCCATATTAAACTGTTGATAGATTATGGGATAGGTGGTATCCAAACATTTTGTTCTATGTCCAGATAATGATTGTACAGTTAAAATTATACACCACATAGATTTGGTAGTGAAGAACATTTGTTATCGAGTCATCTGCTTAGCACATCCAAGAAAATTTGATACATGAAATTATGTTAATAAGCAGAAAACTACACTCAAGTAAATGAGTTTTGCTTTGTGTTGTTTGAGATAATCTCATCTTAGTGATAAAATCCTCAGCCATTCTATTGTGTTTTGATGGGATAAGGTATTTCTGAGACTATACCTGGAAAGTTCTGAAATCTGAGGTTATTGAGTTTGGCCAGAATCTGGTAATAGTGTAGGAAGTCAACACATGCATTGGAAATCATATTCATTCATAAAACTATCTCAATTGGGGTAAATGGCTATTAGGAAAATAATAGACTATTTCCTGTGTACCTCATGTGTCTATGTGATCACTCATCTAATACACAAGCACCTGGTTGGTTTTTATGCGTTCATAGTCAAGAACAAATGCATTACTCCGACAGTCAGCTAAGGTTGCCAGAGCAGGATGCCACTGACTGGGCTGGTTAGCAGCACACATTCATATTCTCACAAATGGTGTACAAATTATGTGCTTGCAGGCTACATTAGTAATAAGGCCTTCCTCTAGGTCCCTCAGATGGCTATTTATTGTGTAATCACAAGTTCTTTCTCTGTGCAAGCACACTCCTGGTGTCTTGTCTCCTTCATCCTTCGTGTAGTGACACCAGTCTTACTATATCAGGGTCCAGCACTTGTAGCCTCCATTAACTTTAATTCCTTGCTTAAAGCCCTATTTTTAAGTGCAGTCACACTGAGAGATAGGGCTACAGTGTATCAATCTGGTAGAACATATATAATTTGTTTCATAAAATCCTCCAACACTATATCAACATTTAGGTATAAACAATGGTTAATTCTTGAATATAACTCATTGTGACTTCAAAAAGAATTTTATTTCATTGTTTAGGAATGATTTCTATATATCAAAATCATGCCCTGACTTTGATTTTATCTTTCCTTTTTCACCTTTTAAAATAATTTAACTATTAATTGAATGTCAATGCTTTATAAATATTTGTACCTGATTACATAAGCACACTCAACAATGTAATAAATCCAATGAAAGACTTCACTACAAGCACACATTTGTTGCTCCTCAAAATAGGAGAATAAAGTTTAATTTCTTTGAATTTTTAAAAGCAGCACAAATGTTTACTTTAACATGCATTATACCTATGATCACAAGAATAAGCAAGATGTACTATTTCCACCAAGTGGGAGACTGATCCCAATCATATGACTCTGATATTAGTGACAAGTCGCCATACTGAAACATACTCAGCAGAAAAATAATGTTAGAACACAGAGTTTCATAAAAAAAGAAGAAAGAAGAGACTGAGAGAATATGGAAAGAAGAAAAGAAGGAAGGAAGGAGGGAAAAGTGAGAAGGAAGGAAAGGTAATAATGGATATTTCACAGTTCATATGTGTCAGATAAATTAGCTGAATAGTTGTAACTCCCAAGTCCATCCATTCCCTCAAATTATTTGCCACAATCAGGTAGATAATTTTTAATGATTTTAATGATAATTATTTTATGGCAATGACTTCCTTATTATACACACATTTTATAATATTATTTGCTGGTAACCTTCATTTATCTGTAATAGGACTATGTTGATTATACATGATCTACCTTAAGCAATCATTTTAAATTTTAGTCAGGAAAGGAACAGAATATGATAGCTATTTTTAAATGAATTTTAATATCCTACTTACTTTACAAAAATGCAAAGAATGAATTATCTGTTTCTTTCAGAAGAGAATAACTCTCTTCATATAGAACACAATAACATCCTGGTTGTTTAAAAAATATTGTTTGTATACTTCAAGCAGAATTATCACGTAGCCTTCTTGGTGCCAAGGACAAGAACATTGCTTTGATGACGCTGTGCTATCAGCATTCATGACGTCTACTGAGCTTGATGTGGACTCCGTTGAGTTCTACAAAAGGAGGAATCACATCAGAGAAGATAATGCTTGCTTCACATAAGCTGTATAGCACAGACTCTGGTCTACAATCTAATTTGTTTTCTCTTTGAAGATAAATGCTCATAATACCATTATTTTTCACTGTCACTCACTTAAATACACCTTACAAATGATGTTGCTATTATATCAAATTTTGATTCACACTATTTAAAAGGCGATTTTCAAGCAAAACTAGTATAGGTGTTTTTCTTAAAGCATAAATCTCAAAATTCCCATAATCAATCATCAGTGTACATTGTTTCATCTTTCTACTAAAATATTGATAGTTTTAAACAATCAATGGTTAAATAGTATACTCAGAGCTCCAATATTTCACTGAATTAAACTATCCCTTAAAAATTAGCAATATGAGAAAATATCATTTATTTTAAAAGTATTTAAAATCATGAATGATATCCGAGTACCGTAATAAAATATTCCATTATTTGTGCTCAAAGAAACTTGAAGCAAAGTATAATATAAAGATTCTTAAGTCACGGAAATGGTTGATAGAAAATGTTATCTGGAGCTTAGTTCACCAAATCCCAAATGCAGGCGGTTAGCCAGTTTGGGGAGCACCTTTCTGGAAGTGAAAATGTGATGCAAGCTTATTTCAAAGAATAAAAATGTCGAGTTCACATCTTTTTCTAGAAAATTATGCTTTTTTCTTTACAAATTGTGAGGATTAAGAAAAATGGAAAATTAGAAATTTGTGTACAAATATTTACAGATAACAGTCTTGGAATAATTTATGTTATCTTAAAGTGAGAGAGATCAAAAGACCAACCTGCAGATTGAGAAGACCAACTGTATATATATTTAGATGTATGAGTGGGTACATCACGCAGCTAATAAAGCAGAATGAAAATCCACTGAAAGAATGACGAGTACTTAAAATATCACTTATAGAATAAGAATTTTTATTTTGTTTCAATATATTTAACATTTATTTAGCAGTTTTCCTTCTCATGAAACTTTAAGTGCTTTTACCTGCATAATATCATTTCATTACACATAGTAAACCAGGATATTTACAGATAAATGGACTAAATTTTAGAAACTAGAGGGATTAGTTTAATTGAACAAGATTACAGAACAGTTAGTTATGCATTCAGTTTTGAATTCAAGATATCCAATTCTTAAATTCAGGTTCACGTAAATGAGGAAGAGTTCTTTATCATTGTCTTTTAGAAGTTCCTTTATTGGAAGAATGTAACAGTATTTGTACTGATACAATAAAACATTTACTTTTATTCATAGAACTCTAAAGTCCATATCATTTTAAAATGGCATAAATATGTGAGTCTAAAACTGAATATTTCTGTTGTTTACAGAGAACTATCAGTTACAAAGAAACCGTTTTTAGCTACTAGAAAGCCAATGCCAAAATAAGGTGTTAACAGTCATTATGAGGGATTCTTGTCACATATTATTCATTTTTAATAACACTAAATTTTTCTGAAAAGATAACCCCAAAATGCTCAGACTATTGAAAAACCTCAATACAAATTACCAAATATTAAAATGTAGTAAAATTTATCAGATACACAAGCTTAACATCACCAGTTTTCTCATATGAGAAATACAGTTTATAAATAAATTAAAGAGAAAATAAATGGTAGGAAACAGAAAGATCATTGGCCAATGGGAGGAGGATCAAGAAATGGAGAGATGCAGGAGGGAAAAAAGAGGAAGAATACATAAAATGAATTTAGATGTGTTACATATGTGAGTCTATTATTTGTAATAAACATGATAATTATGTATTGAAAACATGTACTGGTAAAAATGAAAATGAAAAAGAAACTGAAATAAATAAATAAACTATATGTATTACATTATAATTAATAAGTGTACCTGAACGTCTTCAGTATAATCTTATAGTATTTAAACTATAAGAAAACTATAAAAATATAGAAAATATTGAATCTGTATAAGGTATCTATTCCTACCACATGGAGATTTTTATGCTTGAGGACAGTGATAATTTTGTGTACTAGGTAAGTAAAAGAGCAAGAATATCATAAATGCATGTTCTTTACTTATATTAGAAAACATCAGTCAGTCTTTGGCAAATGTGTTAAAGTTTAATGTATAGAAAAGAAAATGAACTTTGTCCAGAAATAATCATACTTGCAAATTGTGCTTGGAAATCAGAGATTATGGAAAGAAATTGTGTGATCCAACAGTCTCCTAGTGTACTGACTTCAACACATAAACTTATAATAACATCCAGTTCTCAAAATCTCATGTAGCATTATTTTGAGTACAATTTCCATTTAATATGCATTCTCAAGGTCTCACAATTGTGAGGTCAGAAATTGTCCTATTTCTGAAGGTCTCACAATTTTATATTCTCGAGGAATGTAGATATCTTTGTTTTTTGGCAATTTTGAAGCCCTCCTTAATTATACCTTGTCTATTCAAGGTCAGTTAGCTTCCCAGTATTTAATTAAGTTGTCCTCCTAAAGGAAAAATTCTAAAGTCACTTTTAAAGTATTGGAAAAATGAGATAATAATGTTTCTAGCCAATGTTGCATTAAAAACCAAATCTAATTCTTCTTGTAATATGATGATACATAATAAGCCAGAAGAGGCACCTGAAATTGAGTACTGTGGGGAAATTCAGGGAGAGATTCATGCTATTTCCCAGTGCTTGAATTCTAAAGCCTTGCTTAAAGTCATTTAACTGCAACTCTGCCTCAAAATGGCTCAACACCTTTTGAGTCTCTCTGATCAATACTAAGTCTCAGTTATTAGAAGAAAATAGAGAAAAAGGAGAAAAAGACAGGAAAGAAAGAAAAAAAGTAGGTTAAAGAGATTTATTGATATCATTTGACACACGATAAAAATCATTAACACATGAAAAGAATAAAGAGAATGTATTCTATAATCAAAATAAAACTGAAACAACACAGATATATAGATTTCCGTAATCTGGTCATAGCATTATCACCTTTTGGCCATGGTGTTACTTGTGATACCAAATCCAGCTTCTGTTTGCTGAGAACCTGTGTCCAGTTGCCTGTTCTTTCCCCAGTACATGCTACTGTTTGCACATAGACAATGATCACTTTAGCAGGCACTGGCTGAAATGTTTAGATAATGTACTGTCAGCAGTTTAGGAAGCCTTTCTTGTGGTACTTTTCAATCAAGGAATCAGCTTGTAAGAAATGATTCAAGTCTACGAATTACAGCAAGATCCGTGATGTTCTACTCTAACAATATGGTTCAAGACCTATTTAAAAGTTTTAGAATTTTAACTGTTTTTTAAATTTTACAATCAAATATGACTTTACTAACCTTGTCATCTACTTTAGTCCTAATAAAAACATGATCAATTAGTTAATAGCAAAGATCCTTGCATGTAAAAATGTTGCTTTCAATGCTTACTCTCCACTATAATAACACCTGCATTGTATTGGTGATATTAGAATTATATAACTGCCATCATAGTTAATTATTCCATTTCAGTACAAATATCCATACATAGATCTGTTTCCCTTTGCCAGAAACACTACCAAAACTAAGTTCTTATTGAAGGTACTTACTTTAATCTTGGAGATATACTTATCAAATAGGTGCGTACACAATAATTGCTTCAAAGACACTCTCAGTCTGGCTTTGAATGCTTTACTTGTGATTAAACTAATGAATTGCTAGGATCTCTGCTCCATTTAGTGTAATACACCGTGGTGTCCTAGTTTCTTGCCAGACAGTTGAAAAATCTGTTAGAATTTATCCCAGCAACTGCGGTAAATGTATTCATACAAAAATATTTGTTTAATTAAAAATTGTATTTCTTTCTGCTGGTAGTAGCACTATTAAAATATATTCTTGTACATAGTGCTCATACTCTAGCCTATATCAATTATCAACATTCACATGTTCAGTAAGATTTTTCTACCTCTCATCTTAAAACATGTGTGGATTCAAATTTAGTTGATTGTCTGAAAGAAATTAAAATTGGTAGGAGATTAAATATATAAGTTCCTACCAATTTACTAAAGTCAATAAGCAAAAAAACAAAACAAAATAGCAAGACAAAAAAATTCCAAACCAAAACCAAAATAAAATGATAAAATGGTACAAAAATGAAGCCTCAAAGAAAGGAAAAAGGATAAATATATCAGGAAGGGATTAGGGAATTCAAGTAAAAAGTAATATTGAATGGTCTTTAAGGAGGGTAGAATACTTAAGGTAATTTGGTATTAATAGCACCCAATTTATGATCTAAATTGCTGCAATATTTCTAAATCAATATGTTAAAAGAATTGACCTAAAAAGTTTGAGAGTTCTATTTATAATTGAGCAAACTTATAAAGTTAGATTATTCCCCTATTGTTCCTATTGCATTTGTTTTGTTTTTTTAAAAAGATAGGGGGTGTGCATGTGTGTGTGTGTGTGTGCCTGCGTAGTTACAGAAACTGATATTCTGACCATATCTTGATCTGATATTTAAAAATCCTATTTTATCCCTTAAATTGTTTAATGATTTAGGTTTTTACATTTCCCCTTAATTCCTGTCTTTCATTTGCATCACTATAATAGCTTCCTTATTCTACATGACATGGCTAGGAGAAAATTAAGGTAACTATATTTCCTCTATATGTTATATATTAATGTCATTTCATTTTTAGAGATAGTGGGATGTTCCCAACCAACCATATTATATTCCTTAAAGGTTGTAATTCACTTATCAAAAATTTTTGTCATAATAAGTGTAAGAAACAGAAATTACTGTAGATATTTTAGTCAAGAGAAAACATACAGTAGATGTTTATGAAATTATTGGGTAAACTTGGTGAATACTGAGCCCTAATATTAACTCTAGGAATGTCTACTGGAACATCTTCCCACTCCCTGAACCTTCTAAACACCAGAATATGAATTCACCAGTAAAATCCAGAAAGTATTTGTATTCCTCTATTTATTTGAATTGATGCCATTGGAGAGATTCTTTTTTTTTTTGTATGAAATCTCCTACTTACAGAATTTCAATGTCTGAAAGAGCTGATAATTATTATATGTAAAATTATATTATTACAAATAATGTAATAATATTATTTAAATAAATATGTTAACATTATTAAAATAATATATTAATATATTTAAATAATTATTATATATATAAAAGGCAATGAAAAGTCATGATTATTAACCCCTGTCATGTATGTAAAGGATGTTTTAGTGGTGGTAAGTGTCCACCAGTAATCAGAGTAGGGTTTATGGGGAGAAATGTGTCTTTTGAAACCAATTGAGCATAAGGATTGTTTTCCATTTTGTTTGTGTTGCCTTTTGTTTGTTTTGCCTTTGCTGTACTAGGGATTGAACTCAGGGTCTTTATACTATTGACCTACATTCCCAGCCTTTTCTTTTTATTAGCATATGTTTGAGATTTATAATGAATAAATTAGTCATGAGGATTTGGTACATTTGTATAAGTGGTGCCTTGTTTTAGTTTATTTAAATGTCCACCTAAAACCTCATGCAGTCAAAGAGGCAGCTGAATCTTGTGTTGTGATTGGTTCATCGTCTAGCTCTGGGATAGTGGTATGAGTGTTGTACCTGCCCAGGGATGGAGAACCAGCATGCAATATGATGGAGGGAAGAAGTTTTGCTTTTCTGTTTTTGTCCTTCCCACTGTTGTCACTTGTGGTCTGCCCCTTAGCTACACCACTCTGCCTTGGAGCCAGCTAAGTATGGACTGAAAACTCCAAAAACTGTAACCTAAATAAACCTGTCCTTGCTTCACTTTGAGTGTCAGGTATTTAGTCTCAACAACTAGAGAAAAGTAACCATGTCACACTTTAATTGCCCTTATGGGCTTACTCTTTCTCTTCCTTTCGTTCCTACTCCTTCCACCTCTAGATTCTTTTTCCACATCCTTCCTTTTTGACACAGGCTCTCAATACATTGCCCAGATGGGACTCAAATTTCTGAACTTGCCTCAGCCTCTCATAGTGCAGGGATTCTAGCCACATGCCACCATGCCTGGCTTCGTCAGACTTCTTTACTTCAGAATTCCAGCCTTGAGAAATGTGAAATAATATATTGCTGTTGCTTAATCTACTTTGTTTTGGTTATTGTTTTGGTAGAACAAATAATCTATTGCATAGAGCTTTAAGGCATCTGAAAGGAAGTGTAAATTACTTGGTTAGTGACACTGGTGGCTAGAAGTTGAGCAAAGTCTTTATTTGCTTAATAGGAGAAATATTAATGACTTCTCATTTTAAAAAATGTTTTCACACTTGAATAAATGTAATTATTTTAGCATTACTTGCTCAAATCTCATGTTTAGTATTTGAAAATATAGCCTATATTTCCCAAGAGTTCATTAAACATAGTATATCAAAACTAAGAATTTTATTTAGTACTATTGTAACTTTGTTCCTCCTAAGTGCTAGATTCAGCAAAACACACTCCCCTCTTTCACTCATAGGCACACATGGCTCAGACATAGAGAAATAGATTTTAAGTTAAACTAAAAAAATTAAGCTTTAATATTGTCACAAGTTCATATCTTTCTGTATCTCTTTATCTAATTTTTGTTTTTATAATTTTACTTTTTGAATGTAGAACTAACCTCAACTAAAAATAAGACACCCTTGTTTGTGCATGTGTATGTGTGTACATACATGTGTTTTTTTAAAAAATTCATCTCTGAAGATGAACAATGTTCACTTATTACCTTCCCTAGACTCTGCAGTAATTGCATTCTTGATAGTATGCCTTCATTCTTTTGGTTTCTTTATATTCTATCAGATTTTGACAAGGAGCAAAAATCCTAATATTGGCCAGTTAAAGGGCAAGAGTAGAAGGCAAGATAATCAAAAGACAAAAAAAAAATTTTAAGAAATTAAAGTTCTTGTGGCCCTGAAGCAAGGCCAGAAGATTGCTGTAGCTGCTGGTTTCAAACTGGAGCCTAAAGAGAATTCTTTCTGTGGTCTGTTGGCCACTTCAGAACTTTGGAAATGTAATGTTCAATTCATCAGAAAGAAATAGCAGGTGAGTATGGCAGACTTTAGGGGGCCTGCAGGGGAGAGACCCTGGTGCCTCAGGACCTGCACCATGCAGTTGACTTGGGGTCCCGGGAGAACAAGGAGCTCCTCCCCTTTCTGGGGGGCAGCTGCGTGACAGACTTTCGGTGGCCTGAAGGAGAGAGATCATGGCTCATTTGAAACTGCACCATGTGGTTGACTCAGGGTGCCGGGAAAACAGGGGACTCCTCCCCTCTCTGGGGGGTAACTGTGAACCTGCTGGCAGAGGGGCTGAGAATCAGACATCTCATGTCATCCTGTCCCCTGACCCATGCCACCCCCCTTAGCAAGTGGGAACCAGTTAACTACACATCTTGTGAAAACACTGATTATGTTGTTTAGTATGAGCTCCCCATATGCAAAGATATGGACAACCATTTGGAAGAAAACAAGAGACAATATGACAGATAGTGAAGATCTCTGGTTGTCTAGCTTTGAAATTTATGTTTTCTTATGTCCCATTCTGTTCTCTTTTGTTGTATTTAATTTTATCTCTTTAAAATAAAATTAAAAAAATAAATAAATTAAATTTCTCACTGGGCATTTAGCTCAGTGTCTCAAGTTCTTGCCTGGCAAGCACAAGTTATGAGTTCCATCTTGGTACAAAAAACAAAACAAAAAAATTAAGTTCTCTAAATTCTTAAATAAAAACATAAATGAGTATGACAACAATATAAGAATGCTATAGAACAAAGTTAATGTTTAAATACACTTTTGGGAAAATTATCACATGAATGAGGATCATATAGTTTCATTTATGACATAATTTTTGAACACACTTCTCATATGTATAAAAATATTACACTGCATCTGCCTTTTACAGTTACAGCTATTTTAAATTTATAGGTACATTCCATTGAAGTACCAAACAAAACCATATTTTGTATTTCTCTAATATAGGTAGAAGATTATTCCAGGTAAGAGTTACATAAAGCTACAGGTTTCTTCATTTCTGCCTGTTTCTGCGTGTGTCCTGTTTGATTTTGGCATCACTCTAGAATCCATCAAAGGAACATAATTCAAAATTCAGTAGATCATTAGTGGAAACCTCGACCTGACTTACCATGTCACAGTCATAAAACATATGTGCAAATTATAGCCACATCCCTTTTGAGTCAACTAATAATTTAGATGAAGAGACAACCACACAGTTCAAACTTGATAGAGCTCCTATTTCCTGAGACATAATAAAAAACACAAATAGAAATAGCAATCAGCTGTCAAGCGGGACTAGAAAATAAAAACTGACTGACTTCCTGAAATTTAACTTGAGACATGCAAACACACACACACACACACACACCCCACAACTTTTTATTGTAAGAGTATCTATTTGCCTTGTCTAGTCTCCCATACAAAGGAAATAATGTCTTAAAGTTGACTTTTAGATCCTGTAATTGTGGTATGCTGGGAGATTGCAAATGAATGAAGTATCAATTTATTGACCTCTAGAAACAAGAATGGGAACAAAGTGCCACTAGATTATGCTGATTTTTTCTCCTTATTGCTCTTGATATATTTTCAATAATAAAAAAGATATAGTTGGCAGAGGATTGGCTCAGTAGTAGAGAGCTTGTCTAATATTCATAAGGCCTTAGGTTTAATCCCCATCACTACAATATAGAAAGAAAGAAAGAAAGAAAGAAAGAAAGAAAGAAAGAAAGAAAGAAAAAGCTGTGAGTTCATTTATTTATTTTTCTCATTAATTTTCTGATCCAGAAGTGATAGTACAAAATAATAGGTCATTTTATCTTTTATGCCTAGATTTGGATTACAAAATAGCTGCATTAGATGGTCTTTAATGACATATTAATTATATTTATTTTTCCTGGGAAATATTACCAAAACATAATTCTGTAGAGAAATTTGGATTTATCAGGCAATGTGTTTATGTAGCAAATTTCTATTCTAGCTTGTAAGGCTGGTTTTGATTTGTTGTACATATGAAAGTAAATTACACATTCATACATGGACATGCAAATATGTCTATTTTATTTTTGTTTACTTTATCTTCATATAGTTACTTATTCTGTGATATATATGACTGCAAAGATTTTAGATAACCACCAAATTTTTTTCCCAGACTTCAAAAGTTTAAAGCATTAGAGGCAGAATAAAGAACGTAATTTTTTATGGAAATGTAGGATGGCAAAATGTTACATCTGTGTGCCTAGACCACTGGTTACACAAGGATGGATCAGTGCTTACCAAAAATCCAGGATTCTCCAAAATGTTAGACTTAATTGAGGTAAAAATATATAGATGTGTGAAGTATTTCATGTCTGTGAAGATGTGACTAAATGACTAGAGATTTATGCAGGAAGTATCAACTCTGTACTAGGAAACTGAAAATGATGCTACAGGTTTTAACTGTATTTAAGTCACATCGCTAGCAAGATAATATTCTTTCCTTATAAAAATGTGTAGATTATAAATTAATTCTTTTTATCAATTAAAATATGTATATATTTGATATTAAAATTGATTTACCTTTGCTAAATGATGTCAAGCATTCTGGACTGAATTAACATTCTCAAGTAACTTGCCATCCTATACTGAAAAACAAGAATTTTCCCAATCAGTAGTTATAAAATGCCTCACAAAATTTATTAGAAAAGCAAGGTATGTTTTTCCAAAAAAGGCAGTGAAGTTTGAAAAACTCTTTTTAAACAAGTTTTATCAGATATTTAAATAAATACTACAGGTTAGTTAAAATTTAATGACAATATAAATTTTGAACAAACATTTTATTTGAAAAAAATCAGATAATATGAGTGAATTGTTATGGATACTAAAACCGAAATATGCCATGGATTTTTTAATGAGAAATCCAAAGTATAAATGAAGAATAAAATAAAAATATACATAGGAAATCAAAAGATGAATCTTTTGCAAAGAGGAAGAGGACCAAGACAAGAAGATACGAGGAAGAAAGAAAAGAGAAAAGAGATGAAAAAGAAGTAATGCACACTATGTACATGTACCAAAATACCACAAAGAATATAATCATTATGTACTGCATATATGATCTAATAAATAAGAATTGAAAAAAGTAGTGTGTTAATCAAGATTTAAGAGTTTATGATATTCCTACATGGTATATTTTCAAGGAGGTGTATAACATAATTCATTTATTTAATCCACTATTTGTTGTCATTGACTACTATTTTTTTCATTATTTTTATCAAGTTAGGTTATGAAAACCATGAGATATGTTCTTACCCTGTGTAATTACATACTATCTATGTTTTATTCCTTGTGATTTTGTTGCATCTACAATTTTGATCCATTAGTAAATCTTTTTTTTTTTTCTTTTTTTTTATTTAAAAGAGAATAAAACAAAAGGGGGCAGTACAGAGCAGATCAGAAGAGGACAACATAGGCAACACAGTACTTTACATTAAGTCAGCTGGACATCAACAGTATCTAACACCATATCTCTTACTCTGCTATAGTTGAGCATAGTTTCAATTACAATAATATCAAACATAACACGATAGTATAAAGCCATGCATATAGTGAAAGAATTCCAAGGCTTTCTGAACCGAATAACAGAAAATGATCAATGGGTATTATAATATCTCGTTTTTGATAAAAAAGAAAAAAAATTGTTTGAACTATCACACATATTCAAATTCCAATGACACACAATGTGGTAGAAAGAACCAATGGTAATAGAACAAAAAAAATTATGGTAGGACTTCTAAGAAGGATAATATTAAATCAGCAATAGCTGTCATAATGTTTTCTTCAAAACAGCTGTTCATATCATCACGTATGATATAGTCTAACAAAACAGGATAACACCATTCCAACTGATGATTGAAAACTTTGAAAGACTTTGAAGCTATGAGATGGAGCCTCATGCTTACCATAAAGTCTTATATACTCTTATCAAATCTCATATTAGGGAGATTATATGGTATTTACCCTTGTGAGTTTGGTTTATTTCACTTAAGAGAATGGTCTCAAGTTGTGTCCATTTATTTATAAATACCTCGATGTGATCATTCTTTATAGCTGAGTAGTACTCCATTGTATAAAAATGCCACAACTTTTT
>PVJX010006731.1:0-75484 GCA_004027295.1 Dolichotis patagonum
TATAGACAACTACACTGAAGATGACAAGATTCACTAAGATACCCACTCTGGTTTGATTATTACTTGCTTTTGAAGTCTTATAATGTCTCTAATGCTTCGTTTTTATTAATGTTGTTATATACTGCTGAGACACCATGGTAACCGTTGTAGATCACCTTGTATTGCGGTTTTATGTGACTTTTCTGCCTCATGTGTTTCTAGGAATTGTTTTGTTTTATCTTGCTTTGTTTTGTTTTTCCTGCTAATACAAAAATGATAGATATACATGTAGAGACTCATGCATGTGGAGAGCTTATAAAGAGTTTACGAGAACCAACTATATAACACATGTTGAAATGAACAACTACTTTGAAGAAAAAGAGACACTACAATACCCAGTGCTGATTTCATAATGTCATGATGTGAAGTCCAGCAAAACTATCACTTTTTGTTCAAAGTGATCTTAGCTTGCTTTGCCTCGTTTAAGTTCAACACACATTAAGGTATGGACAGCTTTTTTGAGAATGAGAGACACTATGACAGCCATTCTTGGCTTCCCTAATGTCTGGTCTTGAAGACCTGTAATGCCCTCCTCGTCCTGCTCAGATCAATTCCATACTAGGTTGTTTCATGTGAATTCCCTATATGTGACAATATGGACAACTATTTGGAAGAGAACAAGAGTCAATATGATAGAGAGTGAATATCTCCGATTGTTTAGTTTTGAAATTTTTGTCTCTTACATTGCTTTCTTGTGATCCACTTTGCTCTGTTTTGCTGTGTTTAATTTTACCCTTTTGATATAATTGCATATATATTTGAGTAGGTAAGATGGATGACCATATTGCTGTTTTTGTCAGATCGTGGAGCAGAACTGTTAACAGTCTCACTGTTTGAATGTCTACTTTACATGTTTTTACTTTGTAATTTGAACAACTATTTCCAAGAAGTCAGTATGTAATTTGTCAAGTAATAATTTCTTAGGTTTTATTGTTGTTGTTCTTTTCCTTTTTTCCTTGGAATACTGTATTGTCGCTACCCTTTAATGTGTTTTGTTTTGTTTTTTTCTCTTTAAATAAAATTATAAAAAAAAAAAAGACTGGCACTCTAAAACTCAGAATTTAAATCAGAAAACCAAACAAACCTTTTCTTTTTGCATATCTTGTAATGTTTTACTCTGTTCCTTCAACTGTTGCTCTTTCTTTGCCGACTCATGCTCCCAAGCAGTTTTGGCAGTCTTTAGTTCTTGAATCAATTTATTTTGGTTTCCGATTTGATTTCTGTTTGAAATCAAGTCTTCCTGTGCTAGAGAAAGCTTCTCTTCTACAGACTTAAAAAGATTCCTGAATTATTCTATGTTATTTTAAGCAAATTTCAATAAAAAACCAACTAATATAAATATTACAGAAAATAAGACACAGTAATGTATCGCTTAACAATAAGGACAAGTGCCAGACATCGCCGTTTGCTGATTTTGTTATATGAGCATCACAAAGTATACTTACCCAAACCCAGAAGATCCCGTCTACTCCACACATGCTGCAGACCTGTGCAGCATGTTACTGTACTGAATACTATTGAGAGCTATAAGACAATGCTAAGTACTGTGGTCAACATACCTAAACATAAGAAAGGTCCAGGAAAAATCTAGGAAATAGGAATTGCTCACTTCCATGATAATTTTTGAGACCACTATTGCCTATGCAATCTGTCACCAACGAAACATGTGGCACATAACTGTATTATATAAAGATAGTACGATATGCCTTTCAGTAAGCACATGCAGAAAAATCCTCTGGAACATTACTTCCCGTGCCTATGTAGAAATATTAACAATACAAAATATTTAGCAATATTAACTCTAAAACTTAGAATTAATTCTAAAACTTAGATTAGAGGAAATCTAAAACTTTATTGAGTGCTTATCACACCTTCAATACTAGCTAGGTGTTGTGAGGAATGCCATATATCAGTATAAACCATATCAAACACACTCAGAAAACATAGGTATGGTTGGAGAAAACAGATCAGGAGATATAAAATAAAACAATTCTAGGCCGGGGGTTTAGCTCAGTGGTGTAAGTGCCTGCTTGGCAAACGTGAGGTCATGAGTTCGATCCCCGACACTGGAAGAAAAAAAAAAAAAACAATTCTAAAAGAGACACAGTAAAAAAAATAAAATAAAAAGACACAGTGTATGTGTGTATATGCATATATACATATAGTACGCTCTATGACATGTCTTGTCATGCTAAAAACTTTAAAAAATAAGTTTACGCCTTACCAGTAACTCAATTTAGAATTATTTCTGATATAAATTAAATTTTTAAATGGCTGTCAGTAGAACACTTAAACCCCTTCAAGCTTATTTTTTTCACCTAGTTATCTAATTCATTATCAACCACACAGCTGCTTACTGTGTACACTGCTAAGGCGTAACAGGAGAGTATAAGATGGGCCTTAACTTACAGGAGTAAGCTCAGTAACCTGAAAACCAGAATGATCATGTAAGCAGAAACTGCACAGGGTGGCAGAATACCTATGTGCCAAATGCACAGAGAACAATGAGTGCAGCACCCTCTGTGGAGTATCGTTTACAGAAGCCTCCAGAATACATGAGAACTGACCTGTGTCACAAAAGGTGAGAGCAATTTTACATGAAAAAAATAAAACTTGCAAAGCCTAGTTGTTACGATTTAAACATGAAGGGTTTCACAAGGACTATGTACTAAAGGCCTGGCTGCCAGCTGACGAGTTCTTGAAAACAGACTGCATCATGAGAGCTCCAACCCCATCAGTGGATTAGTCAGACAGAGATGACGGAGACAGGAGACGGGGCCAACTTGAAGGGACTAGGTCACAGGACGTGACCGTGGGGTCTGTATCGGGTTCTCAGTGCCTTCTTCTAGGTCCTTCCCCCACCTCTCGGCTGAATGCCTACCATTAGATGCAGAGACTTCCTCTACCACACCCTTTAACCATGATATTTCTGTTCTGTCACAGACCTAAAAAGAATGGAGCCAGCTGATCCTGAACCAGAACCTCTCAAACTTGAGCCAAAGTAAATCTTTCTCGCCCTTTAAACTGTTATCTCAGGTGCTTTGTCAGAGCAATGAAGTGCTGAATAACACATTAGTTAGTCCATTAGTCTATGGCAACCATGCTAGGTCACTGTGGTCCTAATCTAATATTAAAGAATACCAAGGCTTACTACAGTCTTAGGATCCTAATACTAAATATCCTAATACTAAGCAATAATTCTAAATGGTCCAAAAAAACTCAAAAGGTCCATGGTTTATCAATTTTTAAACTCATACATAGCCTATATGATTAGCTCTTTATGGTCAAACTTAAATTGGACCGCTTCATGAAGTCCTTCTCAAAGCTGACTACAGGTACTGCTCTACCTTGCCTCTGAACACCCATCTATGCTGTCCATGGTATACTGCTGTGCATTTTATGTGTTCTTTTTATCTTTCTTGTTGTAGATGCTAACTTTGTTCAGCATATCTTCCCTTGGATAACCTCCATCTTCCGTGGTTTTGATGGAATTACGATTAATGTATTCATGCCCATTGCAATAGCAGTGTATCCCTGAGTGGACTGACTACCAATTTTGACACCAATTTTGCCAATCACATTACAGCATTCCAGCAAAACAGAAGTTTCCCAGTGTTTTCAGTTAGCCATTATTTTTTGTCTATTCAGCAAGCGTTCTCATTCTTTCAGAATAAAACCTTTACAATTTTAGTTGTTACTTTTTCTTGATGTCTGATAAGATGGCATAAAATGTGGTATTAGACTATGAAGATTTATATTTAGTTCTAACTTATTACCCTAGAATTTTCGCGTCACCGAGTATGAAATCCGGGGGCTGGGAGTTTAGCTCAGCGGCACAAACACCTGCCTGGCAAGCTCAAGGTCGTGAGTTCAATCCCTGGTACCAAATAAAACAACAATCCGACTTACACCTTTTCTTAACAACAAAGACTAGCACAGAGCACAACCAATGTGAAATATTCAGTCAATAAAGTGTTTCATAAATGCTCCAGCAGATGGGGCTAAAGCACAGATCAGGACAGGCTACCTTTCATCTCACTAGTATCCAAGTATAAGCTCAATGTCCACCCATAGCAGGTAGGCCTGACTTTAGTAGGCGTCAGGTTAGAGGAGTTTCTGAATCTCTGCTTCTTTTTTATAAGTAACATATAATGTCACTGCCACTAAAGAAAAATAATGGTTGTTGACTATCCCTTATTTTAGTCTATAAATGCCATTTAAACTTCTTAGGATTTAAACTTTTTAAAAAATTAATTTACTAAGTAGCTCATAGACTTCTCATTTTAGAAGCATTAATACAGAATTTATAAAAAGTTTACTTTGTCAAAACAATAAAGTCTAGTGGACTGGTGGTGAAAGAAAGTACAGAAGGCTTTGAGTAAGAACAAAGATCTAACCATGGTTCTATTATTGCATAGCATTGGGCCGATCCTCACCTGTGAAAGCTGGCTGTCAAATTATGGTAGCCATTGTTGATTTTCTGGTTTTGAAGACTCATGATGCTTTCATTCTTTTGTTTTGATTGGTTTATACCATTTTGTTTTAATTTATTGCATGTGAAGGTATGTACAACTATTTCAAGGAAAACAAGAGACATTATGGTAGCCACTATTGACTTCCTCTTATCTTGTTTTGAAATCTTGAGTTGGCATTGTTCTGTTCTGATCTGCTTTGCTCTGCTTTGTTTTGCTTTATTCTCTTTAGCAACAAGCAAGCAAGCAAGCAAGCAAGCAGGTTATCAAAAACAGGGCTTATCCGAGGCCTCCTGGTTGTAAAATGCTATGCCAATCTGTCCCTCTGCTTTCTCTTCTTGTTCATGTTTACATTTGAATTATTCTTTCATGTATGAAATTATTAGTGTACAATGCAATTTACAGGTGAAAAATTATTGCTGACTCAGTAAAAGTTCACTTAAGAACTGTAAGTCCTATTACTAGCTTATACTCTGGGTAAATGATGTATCAGTATGAAAAGAGTGCTTTCTAGAGGCTTGTTACCAACAATCAGTACAGTTCAGCTTTTCTATCATGAAAATATCCTTCAAATTTATCCACTTTTTGCAATCCTTACTGTTATTAGCAGACCAAACCACCACCATTTTGCACTTGGACTACATAAAGCGTTCTCCACATTCTGCCATGTGCCCACACACACCATTACTACTCCACAGCCAGCCATTGCCTGAAATACAAGTCTCAGAAACGCCCTTCCACAGTTCCACACTGCCTTTAGGTTAAGTCCAGATTCCTCCACAAGCCTTCCCTGCCTTACAAGTGTGAAGAAAACAATAATTTAACACCACCTAAATGCTGAGTTTATTTATTTATTTATTTATTTATTTATTTATTATAAATACGGTTTACTATTTTTTCCTGCTAATTTTGATCTTTTTAATCTCTCTGTACAGTATGTTACAGTGTGTACTAACTACTGGCACTATGAAACTCTTTACCCAATTTTCGTACTTCTTTGTCAAATCACCACCGACTCTCTCGCTTCCCTTGCAGCATACTATGTATTCAGCCCCTTTGACCTCTGTCCCTCATTGATCTCTTCTGTTCCATGCTCTTTAATGTTAATCCTAGCTCTAACCAAACAGATTAGATTCAGATTACTCCAATTTATGAAGAGAGATTGTGTCTTAACTAATCTCCCCCTCCTACTCAACCCAAGCTTCTTCACACTACTATAGGTAGTTTCCTAAGAGTTTTCTTCCTTTTGTCTCTCTGCCAAGACTCTTCACTTTTTCCTCAAATATAAAATTCAACTGCCTTTGCCAGGCAACTGAGATACTTCACAATTCAGATCTAATCCTGCAGCCTAAATTCCATACTTGAGACCAGCATCCACCAAGGCAATCACCAATTGTGCCTGCCTTTGCCCACTCCCCATGGAGGCAACTTTTCTCCAATGCGACCCGGAGTGAAACGATCTTTCTCAATACTCTCTACACAAACTGCACACATGCTTTAGGACCTTGGTAAGTACTACGTCCTTCATAAAACCATCCCTACAAGAACCTATGAATAAAATACATGCATTGTGTTAATAAAACATTTTATAAAACATTTTAATACTGTGATTCTCAGTAGAATTTGCGAATAGTATACCTTAAAGTAAATAAAAATCCCAAACACAAGGAAGAGACAGAAAGCATGGTATTTCACCTACGCAAGGCAGGCAGGGTAGGGGGCAAGAACTGGCTGGATCTTCTATGAGAAAATACCAATATTCCATTTCCTTAAAGAATTGATATCTTAATGTTATATTAATAATAGCTTAACCTTTTCCCAAACCCATCATTTAATACAAAGGTTTATCTAATCAACAGTGTAACCCGGGGCAAAATTTCTACACATTGTTAGGTAATTCAAGTTAACTGAATTTCAGCTATAATCTACTCATTTTAATAGCAGGCATTCCAGGAATCTTGGGAAGTTGATAGATTAGAAAACTAAGTCAGTACGGTCTGAGAAGTCACAATAAGTGGTTTATTTAAAACTCCTTAATTCTAACAACTGCCCAATTTTGAGGTTATTTTCAAACAAAGACATCAAAATCCTTTGATAAGTTAATGGTATAACAGTTAACATATGCACCAAATTACAGAGATAACATTTGTCCAAATTTATATACATCAGTATTTTCTTACAATAAAAAATAATTTTTTAAAAAACATGCTAATCCAAAAGTAACAATTTAGTACTAAAAATATCATACATCACAAAAGTACCATTCCCTTGTCCATAAGGGAAAAAACAAATCATTTAAAGAATCTCTCCAAACAACTTGCTGAGTTTACGTGATATACTACAGCTTACTTTACCTTAAGATCTTGCCTTATGGCTAAAAGTTCAGATTCCTTCCCGTAGAAGTCAGATTGAAGCTGTTTTAGATTCTCCTGAGATTTTTCACAGGTCTGCTGTAACTCTGCTGTCTTCTCTTTCTCTGCTGCAAGCTCCTGGGCTGCCTGCACTGACTGGTGCTGTAGTTTATTCTCAAGCTCTGCCTGAAACATACATTGGTTATTTAAAACAACATGCATATAAAAACCCAGTTACAAATACAACATGAAATTCACACAACTAAGAAGATTCTGAAAACAAACTGAAGTACTTTTATGCCCTAAAACTCTACTTTGATCGTTACTTGCTTTATACTTAAAGTGAAAGAATTACAAAATTCAATTTTAATGATACACCTTTAAGAGGAAAAAAAGCTCTTCTCTGGAAAGTACCGAGCATGAAGTTTCAGGAGACAGATGCGGACTATAGTCCGCATATTCTGATGGAAGACACAGTGTTAGGTGTCAGAAGTCATATTTTAAGGCTGAACTAAAAGAAAATTCATGAAAGAAATTAAGAAGAAGTCATTAGTGTGTTGTGTTGACACAAACAGTTTGTACTCTTGGAAATTTAAGAATACCCCAGGCAATTTCCACAGGTCATCTTTATTAATAACAAGGTAAGTAAAAAGTCTCACAAAGGTCCAAACTTTTCTAAATTCTACTTCTCTTTAGTTTTCAAGATCTGAAAGACACAGACATTCTGATATAATTAAAATATATGAAAAACAAGTAGGCAGTGTGGTGGTACTTGGGAGGCTGAGGCAGGAGGACTGCCATGAGTTTGACGCCAGCTTGGACTACATAGTGAGTTCAAAGCCAGTCTAGACTACATAGTAAGATCCTGTCTCAAAACAAATCAAAGAAGAAAAAGACGAGAGAGAGAGAGAGAGAGAGAGAGAGAGAGAGAGAGAGAGGCGCACAGCACTTACGTGGGCTTTAGAAGAAATACACTACCTGTCACAGAAGTGGAGTAGAATAATGGCCACTAGAGTTAGGAAGGGTAAGGATATAAGGGGTAAAAACAGGCTGGATAAGGGATAGCAAAATACAACTAGACCGGAGGAATAAATTCTAGTGCTTCATAATGCCACAGAGGGATGCTAGTTTATAACAGTATATTATATATTTTATTAAAAAACTAGAGGAGTTTGAAATTTCCCAACGCGAAGACATGATAAATGTTTAAGCAGACAGGAATGCTAATTGCTCTGTGATCATTAAACCTAGCGTACATGTACAGAATTACTACACTACACCCCATCTATACTGTATTATAATTACTATCAATTAAAACTTTGTAAAATGAAATAAACACCCGTTCGGTGAAACTGCTATTGAGTTTCAAATACTTTATTACTGGGTTTCAAATCTTTTATTGTACATACACTCCTTCAAAGATCTCAACTAGGGCCAGTTTTAAGCATTTCTTAAAAGTAGTTCTAAAATGTATCTCTAATTGAACAATAAACATACCTATTTCAAGCAGAACACTTAAATTTCTGACAGCAACCCTATCCATCAAAGAGCTGCTATTTTTGCCAATAAATGACACCACCAACTATCCACATGCTTTGCACAGGGTGGCTACATCTTGGCTGGGCCAGAATCTACACCAGTGATCTGATCGAATGTTTGCTAATACTGTCACAGATTCTAGTGATGTCTCTGTGGGAAGGCAGCATGGTTTTGTCACACTGGGAACAATAGTGTCTCCAGACCTAAGCTGGATGAGCACCTGAGCTTATGTGGGACTTCTCTCTTTCTGGATTTCACTGGCCCAGTCTTCCCGTTCGGAGGTTAGTCTGGTAGCTAGCATCTCGGTCACCTCTTAGAAGGGCATTCTAGCTGACCTCAGTGAGTGCCACAGAGCTCTCCAGGAAGGCTGCTTACTCCAGTTTCCATCTTGTTTACATACTTGTTTTCTCATTCAGTTATAAGCTACTTGAGATTAGGAAGTCATATCCTATGATGGTGCATGCCTGTAATACCAGAAATTACTGGCTATATATCTGAACTCCCAAACACTGTCCTCAATGTCAAGAAGTATGTCCCTGAGTTTGGCACCGTGTACTAATACAAAAATGAACTACCAACAAGAACACGGTCTCTAAATCTCAGTTCTTTGGGAATCACCTAATAAACCTGAACGAAATCTTAATTTTAATGACCAATATAATGTCAAAGAAAAGTGCAATAGTTGTATATTTTTTAATTAAATTATGATGCTATAAAAATGAAGTTCTTCATACACATGGAAATTAACACTCTGCTGAACAATGACTGGGTCACAGATGAAATTAAAGAAGAAATTAAAGGCTGGGGATTTAGCTCAGTGGCATAAGTGCCTGCCTTGGAAGCGCGCGGTCATGAGTTTGATCCCTGGTACCAAAAAAAAAAAAAAAAAGTAGACAATTTTTACAGTTTCATAACACCACAATACAACATACTACAACTCACTGGACAGAATAAAAGCAGTCTTAAGAGGAAAATTTATAGCAGTAAATACCCATATCAGGAAAACAGAGCAAGTGCATATAAATAATTTAATGTCAAACGTCAAACTTCTAAAAAAAGAGCAGGCTAAGCCAAAAGCTTATCCAAGGAAGGAAATTATAAAGATCAGAGCCAAAATTAACACATAGGAGACTAAAAAAACAACATGAAGAATCAGTGAATCAAAGAGTTAGTTCTTTAAAAGATTAAATAAAATTGAAAAACCCTTAGACAACTTTATAAAAAAAAACCTCAAACACACTCAATTAGGAATGAAAAGACTGAAATTACAACAGACCCTGCATAAATTCAGATTATCTATAGCTACTTTGAAAACTTGTACTCTAATAAGATGGAAAATACAGAAAAAATGGACAGATTCCTAGATACATATAAAATACCAAAACTGAATCAAGAAGATATAAAAATCTTAAATAACCCAATATCAAAAAATGAAATTGAAGACGTAAATAAAAACCTGTCAATAAAGAACAGCCCATGCCCTAACAGATTCACTGCTGAATTCTACAAGAAATTTAGAGAAGATTTAACAACATTACTTCTCAAACTCTTTAATGAAATTGAAATGGAAGTAATACTCCCAAATTCATTCCTGGAAGCAAGCATTACCCTGATAGCAAAACCAGAGGAGGACCCAACTAAGAAAGAGAATTACAAGTCAATTCCCCTAAGATACGTAGATGCAAAAATCCTCAATAAGAAGCTGGCAAGCACAATGCAGCAAATCATCAAGAAGATTATACACCACAAGCAAGTAGGATTCATCCCAGGGATGGTTTACCGTATGTAAATCAATAAATGTAATACATCACATTAACAGAATCAAGGACAAAAATCACTTCATCATCTCAATAGATGCAGAAAAATGACAGGTCCAGCACCCATTCATAAGAACTCTACAGAAAACTGGAATAGATGGTCTTTATCTCAATCTCTTAAAAGCCATCTATGACAAATCAACAGCAAACATCATATTAAATGGACAAAAACTGAATGCTTTGTCTCCAAAATCAGGAGCAAGACAAGGATGTCTACTGTTTCCACTCTTATTCAACATAGTCCTGGAAACTTTAGCCAGACCAATTAGACAAGAGAAAGAAATAAAGATAGGAAAGGAAGAAGTTAAACTATTGTTATTTGCTGATGATATGACACACTACACAGAAGACCCCAAAAACTCCACTAAAAAACCAGTAGATTTAATAAGCAAATTCAATAGCACAGCTGGATACAAAGTCTACAATCAAAAATCAATAGCCTTCCTGTATACAAATAATAAACTCAGTGAGAGAGAAACCAGGGAAACAACACTTTTCACAAAAGCATCCAAAAAAAAAAAAAATGAACTACTTAGGAATCAATCTAATGAAGGATGTAAAAGACCTCTACATTGAAAAATAAAGGGCTCTGAAAAAGGAGATTGCAGAGGATATTAGAAAATGGAGATATATCCTGTGCTCTTGGGTAGGAAAAACCAACATAGTGAAAATGGTCATACTTTGAAAAGTACTATACAGATTCAATGCAATCTCAGTCAAAATTCCAATAGCATATCTCACAAAATTAGAGAAAACAATCCTAAAAGTCATCTGGAACCAGCAGAGATCTAGAATAGCAAAGGCAATTCTGGGCAACAAAGACAAGATAGGGGCATCACATCCTTGACTTGAAACTACACTACAAAGCTACTGCAATAAAAACAGTGTGGTGGGGGGGGACCCAAAGACCAATGGAACAAATTAGAAGCAGAAACAACTCAGACACAATTAGCCACCCCTATCTTTAACAAAGATGCCAAACACATTCACTGGAAGAAAGACAGCCTCTTCAATAAATGGTGCTGGAAAAAATGGCTCTATAATGCCAAATATTAAAACTGGACCCATATCTTTCACCATGCACTAAGCTAAAAATCAGAATAGAACAAAGATCTTAACATTAAAACAGAAACATTAAATCTTCTGGAAGATAGAGTAGGTAAAACTCTTGAGACTGGTGTAGGCAAAGACCCTGATTGCACAGGAACCATCACAAAGAATCAACAACTGAGATCTCAATCTATTGAAAAGCCTTTGCACAGCAAGAGAAATCACCAATAGAGTGAAAACACAACCCACAATGTTGGAGAAAATGTTTTCCAGCTGTTCCTCAGACAAAGGATTAGTATCAAGAACATATAAAGAACTAAAAAAAAAAAAAAAAAAAAAAAAAAAAAAAAAAAAAAAAAAAAATCAGTCTTCCCAGATTTAAAGACCCAGTCCAAAAATGGACATCTGAGATGAATACACACTTCTCAAGTGAAGAAACACAAACAGCAAATAAATATGTGAAAAAACGTTCAACATCACTGGTCATTTGAGGGACGCAAATTAAAACAACACTGAGATCCCATCTCACCTCAGAACGAATGGCTATCTTAAAGAAATCAACTAATAACAAATGCTGGAGGAGCTGTGGGAAAAAGGTACCTTTCTTCACTGTTGGTGGGAGTATAGACTGGCACAACCACTGTAGAAATTAGTGTAGAGAGTCCTCAAAAAACTAGGACTAGAGGTCCTATTCAACCAAGCTATTCCCCTTTTGGGTATCTTCCTAAAAGAGTTAAAAACATCACACCACAGTGATAGGTGTGCACCCATGTTTAGAGCAGCATGGTTTATAACAGCCAGATCCTAGATACAACCTTAATGCCGATCGACTGAGAAATAGATAAAAAATGTACTCAGCCATAAAGAAGGATAAACCGGAGACTTTTATAGGTAAATCGATGCAACTTGAGACCATACTAATAAGCGAAATAAAGACACACATATAAACATCATATTGACTCCCTTATGTGAGAAGCTAATATAAACATTCTTGATACAACTTATCTGTTTCAATCATATTACCTTAATTGCCAACATTTTGTTCCTATGAAAAATAAATTTCTTATTAATACCTTCTGTGAAAGAGCAATTTTAACTTCTCCTTGAAGTGCTTCTATTTGCTTTTTCTTCTGTTCAGTTAATTGCTTTAGCTCTTTTATGTTTCCTTGAAGTTGTTGCTGTTCTTTTTCCTTTTGTTTTATAGTATTTTGGGCCTGTACAACTTGTTCCTTAATTGAACTGAGTTCCAAAGTCAACCGATGAGAATCCTAAGAGCAAAGAAATCTGTTTGGCATTCCTTTATTACATTTACTGAGTACCTGCCACAGGCCAGCCATTATTCATGGTAGAAACTACTGGTTCTGTCAGTCATGTTCAGTAATTTAACAGAAGAACAATACGTCAGCATTCACGCTACTTTCACAACTAGCACCATTCACCATTACATGACATGCAAATTAATCTTCATTATATGTTTAATCCTGCCTTCCCTTTCAGTATTTATTTATTTGTTGTCTTTTTCAGACAGAGTACCACTATGAAATTCTGCCTGGCCTTGAGCTCACTTTGTAGCCCAGACTGGTTTTGAACTTGCAACGATCTTCCTGCTTCAGCCTCCCAAGTGCTGGGATTACAGACATGTGCCACCACACCCGGCTTATAAATATATATTTAGAGAAAGTAGAAAGTGAACTAGATCAGTATGCCCTTGTATCCCACAAAATAAGAATATCAGCATCAAAGTTCATACTACTAGACTAACTATTCACTTTCTAGAATATTCCCAAATGCTAAGTCTGTTGGTCACAGTTAATCAGAAAGAATAGCTTTATTTTAAGTATGATAAAAATAAAATTTCTTTTAGCAATCATTTTAATGTAAGTCTACGACACTAAATTACACTACATAACTGTTACCCTCACTGAGACGTATTTTGCTGCTTTGCTTTTACATTCTACTAGGACACACCTTTCATACAAAAGTCACACTGAGGTTCTTCTGTGGACCAAGGAAAACTATTATTTTCTGCCTTTCCAGTCAAAGTCATATATTCACTATTTATGCATATTTTATTAATAATCTAGAATTATATTTGAGCATCTGACCACACTAGACTACTTTTTGAAACCGTTTTGCACTATATCCAGATGCCTCGGCTTATCACAATGCACAGACAAATATTTCTGGGCAAAACAGAAACAGTGTAACAATAAGCATGACCATATTACAACCAATGGTAAAATCATACCTAACATATGAGCACTTTATTTTGTTACAGGCAGCACGCTGAGCACTTTATATTAACCCACTTATTTCTCATGATAACTTTACCACAGATTTTATTATTAGCCCCACTTTATTGTTGAGGAAAATGGAGTACCAGGAGACTAAGTCATCTATCAAATATATCAAATGGGATAACTAACAAATAGCATTTAAAGGATACAAATTTGGACAATTTTGGTTCATAGTCTGGACACTAAGCCACTACAACGTGACCATGTACATGGCTGGCAGCTACAGTCCAAATGTTCTGTTTCAATGAACAATCAAAACACACTGACATCAAACATTTGCTAGGACTATACTTGATTTATCAAATTAGATTTTCTAGAAAGTTATTTGCCTAGACTGCAGTATAACAAGTATATCCTCAAATGGTAACAACTATATATCATACTCATGCATTTTCTCATTTGCTTGTGTATTTTAGTAACAGAGAGCTACAGAAATATCTATTGTAATGACACTTTTTCTTTCTTTTTTCTTTTTTTTCTTGCTTGTGTGTTTTAGCAACAGAGAACAACAGAAATACCTATTGTAAAATCATTATCAAAAATATCATTAATATAAATGTCCATCAAATAAACAGCGCTTAAAAGGTCCTTTCTATGGAAAGCCTATTTAAATATTTTTCAGTCATAATAACGTTCTTTAACCTAGATTATCTAATTATAATGCTGTGGTGAGTTGACTCAATTTTCTGTTGTTATTAATTGTATTTCTTTATTTGTAGCTTTTATTTAAAATGAGCTTAAACTATTTTAGTAGTAAGATACAAATAAATATATATTATATACATATTATATATTCAGATTTTTTTCATTCCATTACAGTTTGGAGAAATAAGTCTCTCTTTACCTATCAGGATAAAATGCTTTGAAATATAAAGATCTATTATACTTTACATATTTATATTATAGAAAAGATAAAATGTTACCTCCTTCTCTTTTTCAAGTGACTTCTTCAGTTCATTCTTTTCCCTTTGTGTGCTTTCTGTTTGCACCTGAATTTGATGTTTTAATTCTTTGCAAGTTTTTTCCTTAAAAAAGAAACCATAGTATACAGAAAATATTTGTAATAACCTTAAAATTTTGCTTATAAACTTAGTAAGATACACACAAATAAATTACACGAATAAATTAAAATCACTGATGAGTCAAAATGGGACAGGATCACCCATTTGGAATATAGTGGCAAATACCTATAATCCCAGTAACCAGGAGCCTGAGGCAGGAGGATTGCCACAAGCTAGAAGTCAACCTGAGCTATACAGTGAGTGCAAGGCCAGCCTGAAATACACAGTAAGTACAAGACCAGCCTGAAGTACACAGTAGGACACTCTCAAAAAACCAAGAAGGAAGGGAGCAGGAAGGAAAGAAGAGAAAGAAAGAGGAGAGGAGAGGAGAGGAGAGGAGAGGAGAGGAGAGGAGAGGAGAGAAGAGAAAAGAAAAGAAAAGAAAAGAAAAGAAAAGAAAAGAAAAGAAAAGAGAAAAGAAAAGAAAAGAGCAAAGAAAAGCAAGGCAAGGCAAATACAGGACTATGCTACATTTTCTAAGGGTTTCTTTAATCAACTAATAGGCACAATAAAATAGAACTGGACATGTAGCTATATAGTGCAGTGCTTGCCGACCATGTGAGATGCTCTGGGTTGAATATCCAATAATGAAAGAAGTGTTTTAGAAACACTTTGTAACACTTTGGAAATCATATTCTTAGGCTACATAATTATTCACCATTAATAAACTTGTCAAAAAATAGAACCATGAGCTATAAGAAAATGAAAAAACCAGGAATTACACATACCTGTAATCCCAGCACTCGGGAGGCTAAGGCAGAAGGGTCACCACAAGTTTGAGGCCAGCCTTAGCTACATAGTGAGTTCAAGGCCAGCCTAAATTGCATAGTAAGACCCTTTCACCAAAAAAAAAAAAAAAAAAAAAAAAAAAAAAAAAAAAAAAAAAAAAAAAAAAAAAAAAAAAAAAGGAGGAGGAGGAGGAGGGCTGGGCACGGTGGCGCATGCCTGTAATCACAACACTTGGGAGGCTGAGGCAAGAGGGTCACCATGAGATGGAGACCTCCCTGGGCCACAGTGAGTTCAAGACCAACCTGAACTACATAGAGAAGCCCTGTCTCAAAGCAAAAGAAGGTCTGAAAAAAAATGTTAAAGCCATAAATTAAAAAATAACTGAAGAGAGGTATATACACTAAAAATGTTTTCTCAAACCTAAAGGAACACATACTAATTTCACATGTGCTTTATCCTACTAAACAACTTCACTGACCTTCATAATGAGAACAGAGGAGTTTCATTTTTGCTTTACTTTGTGTTATTTTTGCATTAATATATTTCTAAGAATTCATTCCTCTTTAGGCATTTCCTGACACTAAGTTTTTCTCCCTACGTTTTAATACATTTTAGGATATCTCTAAACATGGAATATTCAAAAGCTCATAGTACCAAAATTAAAAGTTATTAAGCTCTTCTTTGGAATATGTAAATACACTAGTAGTTATACACACTGTGGAAATGTCCCCCAAAACAAATATGCTGCAGTCTCTCCCAAATCTAACATCCGATCAGCAATAGAAAAGGACTGTTATAGTCAACTGAAAATATCCACACACACACACACATGCACGTGCATCCCAACCAGTATCTCGTGTTATATTTTTCACAGATTAAACAAGTTCAACTCCTTTCCTCACAAAACTTCTAAAACATTTTCATACAGGACGCAAACAGCAAATTAAGGCAAAAAAACTCAGTTATTTTAAAGACAATAATCACTTCTACCTAAGAAAGTAAACAAAGTGGGTGGGAAGGGACCAGAAGAGGAAGCAAAAAGCATCAAAATGTACTATGCATACGATCAACTCCCCACCGAGAATGTAATCACTATGGACTACCCTAAACTTTCTAATTCTTAGAAAAATGTAAATATAAACAACTAACCAAATCTAATATAGCAGCTTTTCCTCTCTGATTCTCCTTTTCATATTCACTTTTGGAGTTTTTCAAAGAATCAGACACTTTTGATAATCTGTCTTTTGCTGTAGAAAGTTCTGTCATTAGTGTTTCTTTTTCCATTTTTACTTCCTTTAGTTCTGTTTGTGCTGTTTGAATTCTGTTATTCAACTCCTCTTGCTGCATCTTCGCATCTTGACTGAACTTTTCAAGTTCTTGTTTTAGGACAGCATTTTCCTCCTCTTGCTTGGTAAGCATTTGCTTAATAGTTTCAAGGGTTTCGGATTTTTTCAGTAGATCCAATTTTGTGCTGGATACTCTAAGTATTTAAGAAATAATTTTTAAATGCATAATTTCCCATTCAAAGGTGATCATAAATAATTATGGTTTTGAAACATTTGTATTATTCAGAAATAATTTAATTTCATAAAATCACAGCAGAAAAATGTCTTAGAGAACATCTGATCAAATCACTTAACAGGTATAAATGGTTTTTTTCAAATCAAGTAAGTTAATAATAAAACCAAAACCAACTAAGCCTCTTAACTTAATCCATTCTTTTCCATGATAACAGATCTCAAAACTACATTGCAGACTGAATGGTTACAATAGCCATAAAAGGTTTTACATAAATCCAAAATAACCCATTCACTATATTAGTTTCCAAGCACAAAAAGAACTCTGCTTTTTCCTTGAAAACATAAACATGTTATATACTTGATAAGTCTTAAACATTATAACATTTAAAGTTAATGTAAGAAAAAGTAGGAAAATAAAAAATATTATATTTCAAAAATAGAGGAAAGGAAAATGATTTGGTTTTGCTCTAAAATATAACAGATTGTATGTTATTTTTTTATCATTCATCCCTTGATATTGGTTGTATACAACAGAATGAATAAGCTACAAGAAAGATACAACTTTTAAGAAGTTAAAATACTTTTTTTCATAAAAAATTAAAGTATGCATATTACTCAGTAAAGATATACACATTAAAAATTAACCATTTTAATGTCAAAATCAGATGTAAAGTGATATTTCTAGAATGTGCATGACTTGCAATCGGTATAAATTTATAACACATAAATTCAACAAAGTCAAAACATTGTTTAAAGACATATGAGTCACACGAAGTTGAGTAATAATACAATATCAGAATTTTATTTATATCTTGAGATCTTCCAAGTTTTAGTATCAAATACATGTTTATGGGATTGTGCTAAAAAAATAGAAAACCTGCTGAAACTCAATAGGTTCATGACACAGTATATCACCCTAATTTTAAAAGTCTAAAGAGAAAGTATATTATCATTTTGTCATTTAAATATGGTTAATATATTTTTAAGGGGCTGGGAGTGTCGCTCAGTGGTACAGAACTAGATTCCAGCACGAAACAAAAACAAAAAGTAAAAAGCTCTAAAACAGCTTGAAAATTTGGACTATATTCACTCACTATATTACTTAACTTTTCCCCAAACAATTATAAAATCTTAAGATTATATGACTCAAAGAAGGTGAAAGAGAAATAAAGGTTTACAATGTCACTGTAGAACTTATTTATCAAAAATAAGAAGTAACTAAACTTAGAAATAAAGCAACAAACAGAGCCAGAAATTTTAATATGTCTTTCACAGAAACTGATACAACAATCACAGTAAAAAAGGACCCAAAAGAATACCAACAACTACCTGACCCAGCCACTATTTAGCACATAGATGTGGCACATGGAAAACTACCTCAGACAAATCATACGCTGGACCTTACAAAAGACTTAGTTTCAAAAGTCTGAATTTTACCAAGCATGTTTTCCAACCACAGTAGAACCGAATAAGAAAGCAGTAACATCTAGAAGAGCCTCAAACACTTGAAAAGTAAACAATATACTTTAATACAGTACTTTGATACATGAGTGTGTCAAATAAGAAACCATAAAGAAAATTAAGATAATCTTAGCACTTACGAGGCTGAGGCAAGAGGATTGCTACAAGTTTGAGGCCAGCCTGGGCTATATAGTGAGTCTTAGCCAGCCTGAACTACATTAGTGAGACCTTGTCTCAAAAAAAAAAAAAAAAAGTAGAGAATACATATACTAAAATTCAGAGTAACAAAATGCATCACAAGATGGTACTGAAGGAAAGGGTTGAGTGCATGAAAATACATGCAAAGACATAAGTGGCCCCTGAGAAAGTACCCTGTTAATTGGGCCGAACCCTAAGCTCAGTGGTGAGTTTTAGAGAAACTCCAAATATGTTTACATGAAATAAGAGTAGAAGAGATGCAGCCTTCCCTTCCTATGTAGTGATCTAGAAACCTAAGACCTCAGGGGAGATATGTTCTCTTGAAGAACACAAAAGAAAGATCTTAAAGATTTCCTAGCAAAGGAGGTGGGAGTGTTGAATGATTTCTAAACGGCAATTAGAACACAGAACGGAAACAGGCTCATTGGAAATGGAAAGAACTTGGGTCCCTTGGGGAGGAAAGCAAAAAGGGATCTTCATGAACTGATAGCTTTGAGTAGCTGATGTGCTCCCAATACCTAGGCATTGTAAACTGCAATGAGAAAGAATCCCACTTAACGCAAAATACACCTCTATATCCTCCAATTCAAATTACAGAACTTAGTTACCAAATAGAAGAACAAAACAAACGTTCATCACAATATCTCAAAGTTCATCAGAATGTACAAAACAGTTTAACCATCATCAGCTCTGAAAGATTTATATCATCCTGCTGAGAGATGCTTTTCTGAGGCTCTGTTTCCACTGTTACTACCAGAAAGATCAAAAGCCATAAGCTACACCAGGCAAGTCCATCAACTAAGGGTGGCCTATTTGGAGTCCAAAGATAAAGTCACTCCTGTGAACACATTCAAATGGATGGAGTGAAACTGACTCTGGTTCTGATGAATGAAAAGGTCACTGAGTATCTCACAACAGGAACAAAATCTGCCTCAACATTGGGAAGGACACGTTGAGCAACAAACTAGTTCTCCCTGGGCCCTGAAGTAATGTCACAGCTCAGCATTCTATGACGATTTAGGATGGACCCAGAGGCAACAAACCCACCAAAGATGGCTGAGGTTTCGTGGAACAATTAACGTTCCTAACATACCCTACGCTAATCCACCTTACACCCAGGGCTCCCCTGGGCCCCCTGAGTACTCTGGTGCCAATTAGAAAACAGGTATCATTCTTCCAAGGTAACTTGCTACTACCTAAAGAAACCTGACATCTAACATTGATGAATATAAAAGGAGTGAGGGACTGAGGAAAAAACAGTAAAAATGGATAAGACACAAGGTAGCCACAGGGGAATCTTCACATTAAAAGGCTGTTTTAAAAAAACTACACCCAAACTCAGTCAAAGGAAAATATATAGATACATAGAGAAATGAATGAAATAGAAAACTGAACAAAAATATCAACTAATTCTAAAGCTTTTTGTAAGTCTTATAAAATTAATAAATCTCTAGATTCATTAAGAAACATGACAAATCACCACTATTATTAAAAAAATGAATGCTATTATAGATCCTAGACATCGAAAGTATAATATTATGCCAATAAATTGGAAGTTTAGATGAAACCGACAAATACACTGCAAGAATACAAATTACCAAGCTGACTCAAGAAAAATTGAAAAATTATAATACTGTATCCATGCCTAATTTATTTAAAATTAATTCTAAATGAAGCAACTGAAAGAGAATTTCAGGTCCAGCTTGTTACTGATAAATTTTACTAAACATTTAAGAATTAAATAATATTCATCACATATTATTTAATTCTTAAATGTTTAGTAAAATTTACATACAAACACATACAAACTCATACAAACTTTGTCAAAAGTAGAGGAGAAGGAAATAATTCCTTTATATGGCCAGTAATTCTAATAAAACATAACAGTGATATTAAAAGAACATTACAAATTAATAGTCTTAATGGATACTTGAAAATTCTTAGTAAAGTAGAGCTGTCCCTCAGTACTCACTAAGAATTGGTTCTGGGATCCTCACAAATATCAAAATCTGCAGATACTCATCTAAAATGGTAAATTTTTAAGTAACCTATGCATATTTTTCTGCACCCTTTAAATAATCTCTGGATTACTTACGCTATCTTATATAATATAAATGCTTTATTTATGCTATATTATTTAGATAATAATGACAAACAAAAGGTCAACATATGCTCAGTATAACCACCCTTTTTTTACAACTATACTGGATCCTCAGTTTGTTGATTCCACAGATGTAGAAATCACAGACTGGAGGGCGCACCGTATTACTAAATCAAAACAGCAACATACAAATAGAATACAGCATGGTCAACTGGAATTCACCATATAAAAGCAAGGTTGACTTACTATCAGTCAACTGTAATTCACCAAACTAACAGATCAAAGAAAAAATATATAATCATATCACCAGATATAAACAAAAAGAAGCTGATAAAATTCAGGCAAAAATTTTTTTAAAAAACTTTAAGAAAATTAGGTATAGATGGGAACATCACCAGTCTAATACAGTAAATCTAAGGCAGATTTCTATAGCTAACCCCAAACTTGATGAAACACTTATTATTTCCTGCCTAAAATTATGAACAGTGCAATAATGTCTACTATAAAATTTACATTCAAAATTTTACTGGAGGTTCCAGCCAACAATAACAGAGACATAAAAGGCCTAAATAGACCATGCCTCAAATAAATAAATAAATAAATATAAAAATAAAGAAAGCAAAGTGGATACTTCTTTTTCTTGCAAAAAAACTACCTGACCCAAATTTTATAAAACTAAGTTTTCAGTCTTTATAGTGAAATTAACCCTAGCCACATTAAGATGACTTATTTTTCATTCACATTAATATCAGAAATTTGTAGTGTCAACAAAAGAAACACTTAACTCACTAAAGACTATAATAATAAGATTGAAATCTTAAGGAAATTCTTCTTTTTTCTTTTTTTTTTTTGTCAGTAACGGGAATTGAACTCACGACCGCATGCTTGCAAGGCAAGTGCTTATGCCATTGAGCTATATCCCCAGGCCCCTTAAGGAAATTTTAATGCTTAGTTCATAATCCCCTTCTTTAATTTTTGAGAGAGTTTAGCTTACGTTTCTTTCTCCATTTCAAGTTGTTTACTCAATTCTGTGGTCCTAAGCTCTAAATCTGTGCTTAGCTGTCTTTGCTGTTGAAGGTCCTGCAAAGCTTGTTCCTTGCTTGCTTTAACTTCAAGAGTTTCAGTTTCTAGTTTCTATGGAAGAAATACAATATAGCAGCCATTTTAATGTTGATTATTAACTTACTACTAAACATTATACACTGATAACTTTTACTTATATTCAAATTGGCATTGATATAACACAAAAATAATCATAAAAATGTATGTTATAATAAAAAAAATTCATTCTGAAACGATCACTGAGTAAAGAGGTTATTTATTTTAGAATCTTTCAAAAGGACCTAGCATACAGTCAGGCATGGTGGCACATGCCTATTAACCCCAGTACTTGGGAGGCTGAGGCAGGAGGATCGTGGCAAGTTCTAGACCAGTCTGGGTTACGACGTGAACTCAGGCCAGCCTGAACTGCATAGCAAGACCCTGTCTCAAAAAGACTGGAAAAAAAGGACCTAGCATAGAATTTATACATAATAAACATAGGCTTTGCACAGTATAGTCAGTCACCATTTCAACATTAATCCTGAACAGGAGAATAAACTTAAATATTCATTACTAGAGGAAACAATTATTCACCCAAGTTTGAAAAAAAATACGTAACCAGTCACTCATGCACCCACTGAAAACATCTTTATATTCACAATTCACAACACTAAGGCAGTTGTAAGATACTTAAAATGGAGCTGTCCAGTAATCCTCCTCATTATCTGTTGACTCTAAATAGCCAATTAAATTCTTAATTTTGCTTCATAATCTTATTTTACACATTACTGTTGCTCTTCAGTGTGGTATATATCTCATACATATCCACGTAGTTATGTATTTTTATAAATTTACAAGATCAAATTGCTAAATGTAAGTCTGAAAATCTAAACGCAGTGCGTTGTCTTGCACAGTCATAATGACTTCGCACACTTAAATGTTTTATGAATCAACTGGTACATATGGCTCCTACAAAACCAATTTTAAAAATTCTCATGAAAGATTTTTGATGTAATAAATTAATTCTACAATTTTATATGAAATATATAGAACACTTTTAAACTAGTAATTATAAAAGGTGAAAGAGCTAACAGTCATAATAGACACTCTCAATTCTAAACAACAATTATTTTGAAATAAGTCCCTCCAATCTCAATTGTCATTTCCTTATTAAAGTAGTATTCCATTGTTGTCAAGCATATCTAATTTGTCATTATTATTATTGTTGGCCCTAACCATAAACCATAAATAAAATTATAAAAGATTCTTTGCTCATGTTATATTGGTATGGACATACATGTATACATATTCATGATTCTAGGATCCATATACCCATGCTTCATCTGATTGTGGAACTGACAGTGGTTTTAATTAAAGGACAAAATACTTAGGTCAGATCCCCCCCTAATACTGTCATGGTTTAGATTTAAAATGCTCCCCAAAATTCTCATGTGAGTCGAAGGTGACTGGACCTCATCAGTAAATCTATCCACTGATGAGTTCATATCTGACCATGCCATTAGGAGGCAGAGCCTGGTTGGAGGTGGGTCATGTGTCACCAGAAGGATGGGTTCTTGCTCCTGGATCCTTGCTTCTCTCTCTGCTTCTAGTTTGTGATTAGTTGAGCATCTTTACCTCTGCCAAGTCTCTCTGCCAATGTTTCTGCCTTGAAGCCAGCTGACCACAGACTAAAACTGTAAGCTAAAGAAAACCTCTCCTCCTTTAAGTTGTGAGTGTTGAGTATTTTGTCCCAGCAAAGAGAAGATAACTGAGACAGGTAGATATAATCCAATGGTGGCGAACCTATGAAACGTATGCCTCAGAGGGCTGTATCATTGAAAGCTCTAAAAGGTTGATCATCACTGGTCTAATCATTTTATCTCTGTAGTTAAATAACACCACTTGGAATTGTGATAAAGTAAGATTCAGTTTACCACAGCCTAAAATGTGTTAAATCAGAAGCAAAATCCAAAGAATATAAATGTAAAGTTTTTTTTAAAAAGATTACAATATCTCAAATATTATACTAGAAAGAGGGACATGGAAAACGGAAAGAACACAAGAAAATTTACAATAGTTAAAAAAAATAGAAAATCTCTTATAATTGCCTGGTTGGTTGTTCCTGAAAATACTCTGAAATCTGTGTATTATAGCTGTCATTTCACAAAAGACACCCATTGATGAAGAAGTTAAAAATAAAGATGGATTTCAAAATTAAGATGAAAAAAGACAAGTAAATTCTTTGAAATTTACTTTGTAACACTTGATCTTTGTTAATTAAAAATCTCTGATTTCATGCAGATCATCACAAATTCCAATGCTTTGAGTAGAAAATGTCTAAATTCAACTTTTATACAAACCTTAATTTGACCTTCTAACTCTTCAGTTTTTTGTTCTAAAGAAAGATGTTTTTCTTTATACTCTTTAAGATGACTTTCCAATTGACTGCAATGTTCCTGCTTCTCTTGTAACTTTGCGGTGACCTGATCCAACTGCATAATGACTTTATTTAACTCCTACAGAAAAAGCACAATTGAAGAAAACTTTGATAAAGTTTACTGTGCTGCAGTTCTCAAATGGTGAAAGTAAAACTGAAAAATCTGTAATTTCATTTAGCTATGTGGAGTAAGACCTTGAATAAGCTCCATGATATATCAGAGGTTATCTTTACCTATCAGTATACAGGACCAGAACTGAAGTTTTATATATGTGGTGTAAGATACCAACTTTATGGGTACAACATGTAAATAGCTTTTATTGCTCATCTGCAGTGCTGAGTATCGAAGCCAGGGCCAAATGCATGTGAGTCAAGCACTCTACTTAGTGACATCCGCTGACTAGTGAAACAACTTTTTAATGTTTTTCACAAGTTATTCTAGGAGTCAAAACATTGACTATTAAATTGCTTAGTAATAAAATAACTTTCACATTGTAACTAAATGTTTTAAATGTTCAAAACACCATTTAAAAACAGTATTTTAAAAACACTGCAGTGATCATACCATAATATCTGTTCAATTCATTTGGAATATACTGTAGCACATAATGAATAAAATTTACTAGCAAACCCATCACTCATGAATAACCATAGTAACACAGCAATAACTTTTCTTCAGGTAGTTTCTATATGCTAGTCTCTATTTTTTTAACTTCTAAAATAAAAATAGCATCTCACTTTATATACTGCTTTAACCTTTGTTTTTGTGCATCATATAATTTTCAGATTTTTCTAAGATATAACACTACTGCATAAATTTCCATTTTATTAATGTAGCACATTTTTTAAATAAATGTGCTTGAGATTCTTAGACTAGTATTAAATTTTTTCATTTATTAACAGAGATGAAAAGAGAATCTTTGCAGCTATGAGACTAAAAATGAGCTAAAGAAATGAAAAATTCTGAAGTTCGTGAACTATGTTACTAAACACCTTCCTACTTTCTCCCAACCAAAAGGCCCAACTGTCTGAATTTGTAATCAATTCTTAATGAACTTGAACATTTCCTAGTACAGTTTTGAAAATGTATATAAGTTGAGTATACCTTATATGAAGTGCTTAAGACCAGAAATGTTTCCAATTTCAGATTTTCTCAAATTTTGGATATCTGCACACACAGGCTGAACATCTGTATTGCAAACCCAAAGTTCTAAAAGCTCCAAGATCTATCTGAATCAGTGGTGGGGAACCTGTGGCACCTGTGCTGCAGCAGACACAGCGTCCTCTCTGTCAGCAGGCAAGCCAAGTCATCCCAGGGCAGAGCATCAGACAGTAGTTGGTTTTTCTAAACTAAAGCCTCAGTATTCAGGTTTAATTGCAGTGCTGGTACTTTGCAATAAATAGGTGGGTTTTGGGTCGCAGTCTGGGCACTTGGTCTCTAAATGGTTAACCTTCCCTGACATAGAGAATGCTCAGAAAGTTTTGGAGTCTGGTGCATTTCAGACTTCAGAATTTTAGATTAATAAGTGACTGTATATTTTTTGTCAGTTCACTTATTTGTTACTTAAAACTGATTTAAATAACAAAGATATTAATACTTTATCAGACATATCCTAGAAAATACTGTATCTTTTTACTATGTGTTTTACAATTTTATTAATATTTTAAAAAATTTTACTGACTCTGATCTCATGCTTAGAAAATGCTTTCCAAGTATATTTAGCAATCTTGTACATTAACAGCAAATTGCAGAACCACACATATTGTGTGTTTCCATGTGCACAAAGAAAATACCACTGTACATTGTATATAAACATACATATACTTCTCAATGCTCATAGACGTTTGGTAGGACAGATATCAAATTTAGCAATAAACATTCCATTTAAGGAGAAAATTGAGATAAGGATAAAAGTTAAATATTTTTAAAAAAACTTTTTCCTTTTAAATTTGAAATGCATCTATTTTAATTTTTTAAAAATGGACCAATAACCAGTATTATTTCTTGATTAAGAAGTAAATTCTAAAAATTCCCCTACCTGACACAAAGATCATCTATCCACACTTTGATCTTCATCCTAAACTTGAACCTTCTGTTGTATCAGAAGCACTGAGAAAAGTAATTTCCATATACTCCCTCAGCCCCTCACCTCCTCCTACCCCAAAGAAAAGCTTTGAGTAATGCTTAGGACTGAATGGAATGCATATTGCTCTTCCCCTGTTTCAAATGATAAGAGTTGGGTCACATCCATTTTACCTACTGAAAACAAGTATGTAAATCTCTCTCTCCCTCCATCATAGTTGCTTGATAGGATAAGGCAATAATTAGGAGTAATTGCTTCACCTCCATATCAAAACCTCAACTAGTGAAGAAATACAATACAATATCAGGAAGCCAGATTCTAACCACATCTGAAAACTAGTTGACAGTTATCAAAAACATAGTTGATGTTTTTTCCTCTATCTGTCTAATTCTTGCAACTACTGGTCAACTGGTTCTGAACTCAGGGAAGAAACTAGGGAAATAAGCAAATCTATCATAAGATTATACAAAATTGGATATTGTTTTTACATTTTTACAATTAATTTATATATGAAAGCACAAGGTTATAATATGAAATTGCATCAACTTCTCTACCTGCTGTTTATCTTGTAAAGCATTCTGAGCTGTGTCCAAATGATTCTGAAGATCTGCCCTTTGAGCAGTTTTTGCTGCTTCTGCTGATAGCAATAATTCGGTTTTGGCTTTAATCTGTAACAAAAATTTATAAATTATTATTTTCTATGTTTAACTGTTGACTTACCCATGCTTGAGTGTGCACTGATTTTGTCACAAAACTATTTAAAATTTAAAATTTAAAAATTAAATATTTTGGCTAAAATAAGAAGGAATTAATATGTATTATGTATATGTATCAACTCCTCACAAGAAATGTAAACATTATGTACCGCAAATATGTACTAATAAAAAATATCTCAAGTAAGAATGTGTGAAAAAAAAGACCCTTAACAATGTTTAGATAAGCAATGTGAAGATGTTTCTATATGACACTGACACTTGGTCAAGAAAGAAGTGCAATACATTTTTTTAACTGACAATGGCCACTGTATTTTTCAGAAGGGAATATGTGGAGTCTACCAACGTTACAATAAACAATAACTATGCCAAAGAAAGTACTTGCTCAAAACCAATCAAAAATTCTAGAATCTAAGAACTCAAACACTCAGACAAACCAGAACTAGAACTGTTTGAAATGCAGTATTCCCTGGTAACTTCTAACCTAAGGAGTTTTACTTCTGATGCTCAAAAAGTCAAGAAGTTACTCATTTAAAAACTCAAGGCTTTCAACAATAAGCCTTAAATCTAATGAAGAGTTCTACTTTATTATCAAAAGTACTATAATATTTTTTATGTATTTTAAATAACATTTTTTTGATAGGTTTTCAGTATGCAGCCCAGGCTGGTCTTGAACTATCCATCCTCCTGTCTCAGTCTCCCAAATGCTGAAATCAGAGGCAGGTGCCACTATGCCTAAATATTTAAATAACTATTAAAACTCATTTCTAATAAGTAAATCAGAAAGAAAAAATATAAACATATTGAAAATTAAAGCATTTGAGAAAGGGGTAAAAAGGAGACGATAATCTTTTAGCTAGCTGAAGAAAAGATCAATGAAAATTTAAAATATATACTGTATGGGATAATTTTAAGCAAAAGAAAAAAAGTGTTTCTCAAGTAAATACTTATCTATCACAGAAACAATAGTTGTATCAAGACACATATATCTACACTGAATTAAAAGTGAAAGGTGAAGAAACCTACACAAAAGAATAAGAAATAAATCTATACTAACCAACAAATATATACCAGAGATTATGAAGAAGTTATTTTAATGAATTCAGCTTCATTTACATATGGCATTTTATCTTTCTAAGGAACTAAAAATTCATAAGATATTTCACTGCAGATAGTTGCTTATAATCTTTTAGTATAGTATACTTCATGATATGTTTTCCAAAGTGATATAGTACAAAAAGATTTGGAGGGATTACCTAATAGCTCTTTGGTTTACAATGTTTTAAAAATTCTTCTGAGGGAGAAAATACGCAGCCACTCATAGCTCATCTTCCACAATCCCTAACAGGCAGTAAGCTCAGCCTAAGTGCCAATCATAAAAATTGTTGTATTTTATGTACTAAACCCCTTAAAACTACCTAAAAGCACCAGGAGCATTCTCATGATATACAGCAGTATAATTTACTTTGGTGGTGTCCTCATCATGGTGACTAGAAGTATCTTGGAAGCAGAGATCAAAAGTATGGTACAGAAATCAAAACTGGCAAACAGCTTAAAAATCACTTTTATATAATTAAAAGAGCGTGGAGTGAGAACTGCCTTTGTTTAATATATTTTTTTAAAAGCCACCATCAATATTCTTTAGCTAAGCACTTCTGATTGATACTTTTATTAATAATACCATTTAAATAAATAGGGTTTTTAAAATCAGAATCCTAATTCTTGAAAGACAAAAAAAAAAACCCACTATACTTTATGAAACAATACTAATTCATATAGAAATACAGCAGTAGCCAGGCATACTGACACATGTCTGCAATCTCAGCAAGCAGGAAGCTGAAGCAAGGGAATGATGAGTTCGAGTCCTGGGCTACACAATAGGACTCTGTGTCACAAAAGGGGCAGGGATAGAAACCAATGTATCACAAGGCAGGCACAGCAGTGCGTGTAAGCCTGAAATCCAGCATTTGGGAGGTTGAAGCAGAGGGCTCAGAAGTTCAAGGCCAGCTACCAGGCTGACTACAAAGCAAGACCTTGTCTCAAAGAAAAAAAAAGTTAAAGCAATTTTATAAAAGAAGAACCTCAAAAGCTGAAAATACCTACAGCTGATATTTCAAGGACTATGAGATAACAAAGACTTTTCAAATACTATTACAATACAATAGACTTTTTAAAGACAATTACAACAACAAGAAGAGATTGTTGCAAAGGTGTAAAAGAAGCAGTGGTAGTAAGAAACACTGCCTAATCTAACTTAACTAGTTCTCCAATAGCAGTGGCAGAGAAATCTTTCTAAAAGGATCTTGCAATGCAAAAAGAATCAAAGGTTATTTTAATCCACTCATTCATATCCTCTCCTCCCACTCCTTACCTTAGTCCTTCCCTTTTCCTCTCTTAAACTGGACACGCACATTATCAGGTTTTCATATAAACTGTCTAACAAATATTTGTATTTAAAAAAGAAAAATTGTAGTCTCTCCAAGTTATACTACTAGTTATTTTATTACAATTCTTATTTCAATGGGATCATTCTCCTAAAATAAAAGCTTAGAAATGTTTCTGTAAATTTTCATAATACAGAACTTAAAAAAATCAATGATGAAAATGGAAAAAGAAATGTCTTTCTTCCCACACCACGACTGACTCATTGAGCAAGACTGCTCCATACATTTGTGAAAGAATATAATTAAAATACATAATGGTAACACATGTGTTTTTAATAAAATCTGTAAAAATTTTAGAAATAAAAATTATAAAAATATTTAATGTAGAAATCTAGTATAATACAGTATCAAACTAATTTGCACTTCCAAAGCAATAACTAGGACTTAATCAAGACAAAGAAAAGTTAATCCAGTGATTTTAGATGTAGCTTATTTAGAGAAAGCGAAAGAAGAGAAAGGGAGAGAAAGAGAAAAAAATGCCTATGCAAAGGACATAGTTCAACAAATTATCTAGACATTTTATCTGACTGCTAGTCCCAATTTTTTCTATTAATAAGGCAAAAAGAAAGAATTCGAAACATTCAATACTCTAAAATCAGTGTTTCATTTACACAAATACATTAAACAGCATTTTAGTACCTGTATATCAAGCTGGGAGACCTTCTCTCTGCTTTCACTTAACTGACTATTCAATTCACTGACACTGGTTTCAAGGGAAAGGACTCGGTCCTGTGCAGCTCTGAGATGCGCCTTCTGCTCTTGGACCTGGTCATGTAAATTCTCCTGGGCTTGTTTATGGCTTTCTGACTGATTCTTCAGCTTCTCTGTTAACTGAGTTACCTATTATAGAAGTATGACTTTAATTTATGAAGTTCACAAATGGTATAACAAAACTAAGAAACCCAAACTTAAGCCCATTAGAATATGAACCTGTTTTATGATGGTGATTTCAATTTTTTTCCAAGTAAAAATTATTCCAATCTTCTCGAGTAAACACAGTATCCCAAATCATAAGATATAACATTTAATTTAAAGACCTATCATTTTAACATGATCTATATTCAAGTATAATCTACATTCTAAAAACTCATCAAATTTAAGTGAGATCTGATAAGGGTGTACACTCATCACCACAATCAAAATAGAGAACATTTTTATCACCTCAGAATACTTCCTCACAGCCCTTAGCAGTCAATCCCACCTCTCATCTTTCCCCCCACGTAATCACTGATTTGACTGAACGACCACAGCTACTTACATATCCTGGATATTTCTAAATGACCAAACAGATAACATTATACATTTTTTCTCCTGGTCTATGTCTTTGCTTTTGTCTTCATAATGGTATCTTTTTTATATGTGGTAGTTTTGTAGTTGATGATATCGGGTACTGAAATCAGGGCCTTGCTCATGCTAGGCAAGAGTTCCTCTCCTACCACTGTGCTACATCCCCAGACTTTTTAAGTTTAGCAACAAGGGCTCAGAAATTTGCCTAGGTAGGGCTCAAACTTGCGATCCTCCTGCTTCAATCTAGCTGGAATTACAGTGTGCACCACCACACCCAGTTCATAATGGTATCTTTTGAAAAGATTATATTCTTTTAACTCAGGTGAGATCTCATCAGATCTTTCTTTGACATACCTCACTAGGAGTATATTCAATTTTTTAACTCTTTAACTCTGTGGATTTACACTTTTAAGCAAATTTAAAATATTTTTAGCCACCATTTCTATAAATATATTCTTCCTCTTCTTCCTTCTGTGATATTCATTATGTTATGATAGCCTACATGATATTGTTCCATGGATCACTAAAACACTCTTCTTTTCCTAATCACCTCCCCACAAAACTTTTCTCTGTTTCACATTAGACAGTTTCAGCTGCTTTCTATTCATATTCACTTTTTCCACTTTTTTCTACTTCTTCAGAAAAGTAGTAGTCTTTTGTTATTTACCATGACCAGCCTGAAATTCACTGTCTTCTTCCAAATAATGCTGAGTTCTACACCAGTAGGTAGTTAATGTACTGTATTTCTGGCTCAGCTGGGTCCTTTCAATGCTTGTTTTCCTATTATGATAAGCCCCATGTGTGACAGCTTTAACCCTGGGGCTAGGTTAGCCTTAGTCATCTGCTAAGGTGTGACATGCCTAGAGTTTCTACTGAATGCCCCAAGTGTTCAAATATGCTTTTCTCTAATTGGCTGGCATGTGAGTATCTCCTAGCCATATGTGAGCTCTGGTAATTCTCCAGCCTGCAACTCTTGTTACTGTTCACTGCCTGCAGAATCTCATCTTAAAAGTACAAAATTTAGCGTTCCAACAAAGCCTCCCACAGAACTCCATGGAGATATACAGTGCTTTTTCTCTCCACTAGCTCTTTTTTGTCAGGTTTCCTGCCCTAAAACCTGAATTACCTTAATCTTAATCTTCAGTATCTCAGTTTAATTAATCTCTCACTCCTCAGTTCAATGAGATTATTGCTCCTTTGAATTCTCCCAACCTATACCACAGGCTGAAAGAATGTCTCTCTGCCAAAAATTTAAGCAGTCAAAGGTTTCACCTCCCTGGTTTCTCTTCTCTTCAGGATCACAGGCCTGCACTGCCTGCTGTCCAATGGCTGACAACAGTAGCTTATGTATTTTTTTTCCCACTTTCCAGTTTTTTACAGTAGGAGGGCTAAATAAGCACTAGCTACTCCAATATGATCAAAACCAAAAAGTATATTTATTTTAATTTATTCTACTTAAAATATGCATCATATTTGTATCATCATATTTGTATCATAAGCAATGTCAAGTTGTAGCTGACCTAACGGCTACCTAAGACATTCCAAAGGAATTCCAAAACTAACTTGGATGTATGGGGGAAAATATGTTATACCTAACTCCCAAAAATGTGATATGACCTACTGATACTTTGTTCTAAATTTGTGCTTAGATAACAATAATTATCTTACTTTTCAAAGAGCAATTGTAAGCTATTATTTTTAATTTGAAAATACATTAATCTAAATTTTGTTTCTCTTGAACTACATATGAATTTCTGAACAATAAAGCAACTTACCAAACTTATTAACTATATTTTGTTCAAAGACATACATTATAAAATATAAACAACTATAAGTTTGAATAATAAGCAACACACAACATCAACTAACACTTGACTAGTACTTTTGCTTATTAATATATAGCTTTTAACTCCTTTTTTAAAACATAACAAAACATCATCAGGCAAGTATACATTATTAATAACATCTCTACTTTTTCAATGAGCCAGGGTAGGTGAACTGATTTACACAGAGCCCATAGGTAGTAAGTTACTTCCTGGTATATAAACTGAGAGTTTCATCTGTCAAATCATGTTAACTAAGCTTCACTATAGGATGGACCCAACCTCTAAGGTACGTGAGACGGTATCTGTCAAAAATATGTAACATTCAAAACAGAAGAAAAAGAGTCAGAATGATGAATGATTTAAATAAAGCATTTAATAAGATTCAGAAAGATAAAAGTAAATTTTAGAAACATAATGCACTTGTCAAGCTTACTTGCTCCTGTAGCGCATGATTTTTTTCTTGCAGTTGGTTAAGAACTGCAGTCTCTCCTTCACCAGCCTGGATTTTGGCATAGAGATCCTCTCTTTCCTTTTCTAATAATGAAATGTTTTCTTTACTCTTCTGTAATAAGGCTTCAAGGTTCTGGATCTTTTGGTCCTTATCACCAATTTGACGTAGGACTTGTTCCAAATCATTCTGTAAAGAATAGGACAGAGAACTTTAAAAAGTTATTCTTCAAACATAAAATGAGTGATAATGAATTTCATCATTCAACCTTTTAGTCTTATATTTTTCAAACTAATTGTTACATTTTAACGTGCCAAATTTAATTGGAACTACATATTTGATAATATAAATCTGTATTAGTGCTAAGAATTTAACAACAATGAAAAGTTGTAGCTGATAGCTTTCTTTCCTAACACTCTGTCTGTCCTCACCTCCTACTGCCCTTCCACTCCATGTGGGACACATGGGACTCTCCCTCTCCATCACAGCAGGCACACTAAGAACCTGCTGCCTGAACACCTGCCTCCTGCCACGTGCTGCTCTCTCGCTCCCTCAGTCTGCTCGAATGTCACCTGCTCAGTCAGGCCTTTCAAAACCGCAACCTTTCCCAACATTCCACACTCTGGTTGCTTTTTTCTTTCGTTTATCTCACACACTAAATAATGTACTACTTCTTCACATTTATCCACCTTCCTCCGCTTCCTGTTAGAATGTGTACTGTACAAAGGTAAGAACTTTGATCTCTTGTACTCACTGATGTCAGATAACTGACACACATTCTAAAATATTCACTAAATAAAAAATGATTCACGCATATACTTTTGTGTAAAAAGTGATTAGCACTGTAACATATATACTTTTGCGGGTTCACGTTAATCCTTTACAAGGACTCCTGCATCAATAAATTAAGACTCTTTTTATTTTACCAAAGTCCTTAATGTTATATAGAGCACAATATCTCATATCCAGAACAAGACCCACTTTCACCAGCTATCAGATTTCATATACTTGGTTTCTCCCTCAGTCTTTTAAAGAAAGTATCTACTCAGAACAAGGCCTTGGGCAGCCCATACTACCTTGCTGAGACAACAAGCAGCACCTCGTACCCTGCCTTGTATTGAAATAGTCACAGATCAGTCACTTCCAAAAATGCTTCTTATCTCTCTAAGCATCAGACATGAAATGATGAAAAGCAGCCAAAGCTCCCTCTCCCGGCTTCTTTTCCTGCCACCAATAACCCTCTCTCCACATTCCACTATTCTTCTGGAATTACAATTCTAGGCAGACAATTTTTTTCCTGGAAGAGTTACTCAGTTTCCAAGTCTTAATTGAAATTTGGTTCTCCCTTTACAGATCCAATTTCACGCTCTCTATTCAGGAAGCCTTATTCCATTGGGCAAACACAGGAGATGGGCCTTTTCCTGGATTTTCCCTATCACTACTCTCTCCCTAAGGTAATTTTGGGAATGCTGTTCTTACTTATTCTACCTTCTGTGATATCATCTACACATCCCTATCTCATTCACTGAAGACTTGAGACCTGATTTAGTTCTCAGTCCTAATTTCTGCCAATTTCCTGGGAAATACAAAATACATAGAAAATTAAGAGCACAGCCTCAAAATATATATCATCTTATTTCCTGGACCTTAATCCAGTCCACATTACAGTAACTCACATGTAAGATCTCACAATAACCTGAAATAGTTTCAGTTAAAAAAATTTCAATTATCTTACTCTGTGACCAAATTTCCTGAGTAGCTTCCAATTTTATGACCTCATCTTGGTGTCAGAGACCTCAATTTCCTTCTAGCTTATTCACTATACTTGACTTCTCTTCCTAAACCTCATACATGGATATGATCTAACCTTAAATATTCTGCCAATCACATTTTACATTTCCTTTCACCACAAAATTTCCAAGACAACCACACCTAAAAGCACAATTCTAGATCAATGTTTCATTCTGCTGTTTCTATTCCTATAGCTGTAGGTACTGTTAGAATAAAAGCAAAAAACTTCTTAAGTTTGTGCCACTATAAATTTCGGATTCCAGTCTCCATTACATACACAGAATCATTTTTCTCAACTCATTTATTCAAATAACAGACTCACCTTCAGACATTATTCTTAATATCTACTTTAAAACTTCAATATGCTCTCCAAGTTCTCGATCTTTGCTTGCCTGATATTCAGCTATTACTATCTCCAATTTTATTCTGAAGCATAAAACTTTCAGAAATGATTTATTCTGATTTCCCATTCCCTTACCTATACAACCATACCTGTGTCTCTCCATATTTACCTCCTTTGCTCTACTCTGAGTGAAGTTTAAGCTTAGTATAGCCCGTTACATGAGTGATAGCACAGCTTCTTGTTACCAAATTACATCAGTCACTGCACTTCCAGTATGACAATAATCTCCTCTTTGCCAGTCTCTTTGTCTTAGAGTACAAACACATTTAGAACTCTTTTTCTCAAAAATACTCCTGTCAGATTCTGCCCAGTCTTTATACAACTCACATGTAAATTTCAAAAGTAATTTACACTTATATTCCCAACTCTCTCATTTCTCATTTACTCATCAGCCAAAACTCAGATTTTCATATACATCATATATATATATATGTGTGTGTGTGTGTGTATATATATACACTCATATATATTGCTTTACGTTGAACAAAGTTACTAATTTTTTTAATCTAATGAATACTTCTCATCATCCTCACCACCCATATGAAGTTAATTCCTTATGTACTTTAAGCCTAGTAAAACCTAACAGTTGCATTCACACTAGCTTCACTATCATTGTCCTTGCAACTTGTATCTGGTATACACTTCTCACTGTCACCATCTCTGCACCCGCAACTCTCTAGACAGTGGCTCAGTCTATCACTTCCAAGAGATTTCCACGGCTCTTTCCCAGACTGCCCAGGTTAAGTACCATCTGTTTCACCATGATAATTTCGTGTGCATATACACATTGAAACTATACTCACTGTATCTCTTCTAATTAGTTAAAGAGGGTTGGGAATGTAGCTCAGTGCAAAGGCCCTGGGTTCAGCCTCCAACACCACACACATAAAATTACACATGATTAGGTGAGGAATAAGGAACTAAGCATGCTCAAATGAGTCCCTTGCTCTCCCCTCGGCTGGAGAGACAATCTGGTACGGGAAAGTGAAAGGATGTTATTTCCGTCTTTTTCTGTAGATAAATACAATTTTAATTTGGGAATATAGGATAAGAAAGCCTATTTGCTTGTTGACCTACACCAAATTCTTCATGCTTGTTTTACTACCCCATTTCTTTCCTACCATTAACAGTAAAATCCCACTTACCTACATTTTATCAAACAACTTCTCATTCTCTTTGAACCCGCTCCAAACAGGCTTTCATCCCACTTCTCTATTTAAATTGCTCTTATTAGTGTCACCAAAGACCTCCACACTACCAAGTCCAATAGGATTTTCTCTCTTTTCATCTTGCTTGACCTCCATACTTCTCATTGTCATGGCACAAATCCTTGGAGTCACTCGTGATCTGTCTCTACATCCATCTATCGCACATCAGTCAGCTTTGCCTTTAAAATACACTAGAATCTGTCTACATCTCACTACCTACACTGTTTTCACTTCAGTCCAAGCCACACCAGTCTTTATCTGGATTAAAGCAGTAATCTGTTCATTTGTCTGCTGCAATTCAGGTGCCAATATGGTCTAGCCCGAACAGAGTAGCTGGAGGAACACTGTGAAACTGTAAGTCAGATCATATCACTCCTCTGCTCAGAACCTTGTGTGGCCTCTCATCTTACTCAAAAAAAGAAGTACAATAAATCCCTAAGCTACCTATAAAGTTCTACATGTTCTGACCCTCTGTGATCTCTCTGACTGTGTCCTTTTTAATTCTTAGCACTTGCACTGCTGCAAGCACCAACTTCCTGTTATCTCTCTCCCCTGCTCCAGCCTCAGGACCTTTAAGGTACTACTTATGCCCTGATTTATGCTCTCTCCCTTCCTTCAAGGCTTTCATCTTCCCAGAAAGGCCTTCCCTGGCAATCCTACCTAGCACCGCTGTTCAACCTGCAACCCCTCCCACTCTTCCCACCCCCATCTCTATAGCGCTTGTCACCATCTAACACGTCTGTATTTTATTTATTTACCTTGGTTATCGTTTGCCTCCCTCACTACGCTCCAAGACAGCGGACCCCACAGTCTGTTCTGTTTGCTGCCACAAAATCATTTCTTTGGATGAGATTAAACATAAATACCTTCTGACTGAATAGACGAACAGATAAATAAATCCAGTATTTTTATTTCTATCGGTCTGATTACCATGCTACACTCCAAACTCAAAAAAGGAACAATTCCTTATTGCTGGACTCCTAGCCGCTTCCTGCGGATCCAGGGTCACGTTCCTGTACACGTGGGTGGGCTGCCATTCTCTAAGGACAGGCACCCTGCCACCTCTTCTCAGTGCTGAGCAGTGTCTGGTACACAGCGCTCAACCATACTCAGTGAGCTGACCAAAGAACTCAGGATACATGAATATCAAAGCCACATTCACTTCAAACACCTGGGTAGCCTGCCCTCACCAAAACAAAAAAACTTCTTTAACTCTTCTAAAATATACTGTAGAGCCTGTATAACTTTAACTGAATCAGTTATATTTTCACACCTAATACTTCAATGTTCAGATGATCATTTAAAAAAAAAGACATGGCCAAAGTATACTAAATTTGTTGTAGAATATAAAAAATTTGCTTTTTTTTAACTAGGCTAACTAAACCAGGAAATTTTATTTAAATTTTTTTTTTCAAATAAGGTATTTTGGTAAGTAACAAGTAAGTACTTATCAATAATTCAAATAAAATTTTAACTAGCTATTTTAACATATTAACAAGGACATTTAATAGTTAAATATTTCATATAAATTGGGAAGGTTATTGGTTGGGTTGGGTTTGGTTTTGAGACAGGGTCTTGCTACATCGTTTAGGCTATTTTAGAACTCAATTCGTACCCCTGGGCTGGCCTAAACCTGTGGTAACCCTCCTGCTTCAGCCCTCCAGAGCACCGGGATTACATGTGTGTGCCACCATGCCCAGTTTACAAATTTTGCTTAAAATTAACAAATTTGCATAACAAGTGATATATAACCTGTCACCATAGTAAAAGAATTTTCTTATTATCTGACACTGAAAATTATCAAAATTCTTTATAGTCTGTTACTTTACATTACCTATTTCGTTCTACCACATTAGAATAATCATTTGATTTTATTTTTGTTAACAAGGTTAATTATTCAAACATTCACCTGAGCTTCTCGTAGTTTTGCTGTAGTGCTTTGTTGAAGAGCTTGTTGTTCTTGATGCTGTTGTTTTGTTTTATCTAACTGATGCTGCAACTCTGTGGAATTTGTTACTTTTTCCTTCAACTTAAAAAGAAAAATAGCACCTCATTACTTGCAGAATGTTAATCTCATGATGAATAAACTATTCTCTAACAAATACACTCTTATCCTGAAAAGAATGCAAATCTTTTTCCTGGTTGGCATTTAGATCATTATTATTTTTTATATTAATATGACCAAACAATTAACTACATACAATTTATTTGTAACAATCATCTATAATTAGTTCTAAAAGAAAATCTATTGCTGAAGCTTCAGGTTTTAACTCTGAATACTTGTTCAAATCAAATAAAAGACATAATTTATTAAGTTTTATTTTAAGTGTATAATATAAACCACTTCAAGCATCAACAATTTTATTGGGACAGCATCCTATCATCCACATGCTTAACTTTTAAAGGTGAAACTCTCTAGATCCAAACTGTAAGTTACAGGCACAGCTTCTCATCACTCCTAACCTTCACCAGCCAGCCCTTGCTCACTGCTCCTCAGTAAGCTGCACTTCCCAGCTCAGAGGACTCCAGCAGCCTTTCAGATGCAACTCTGGAATTTTTCCTGACACTAACAAAAATAGTCCCCTTTTTGCATTTTTCTTGAGAACTTTACTTAATACAATCACAATAAAATGCAGTAACTTAATGTAGTTTGTAGGTAGGATGTTTTATTGAAGAGAAATAAATGTAATTTAAAGTGCAAAAAGTCTAATTAATGTTCTAGATAATTAAGATTATGAATCATAACCATATTTAAAATGTCTGGAGCCTGTTAATAAATCTGCTAACATCAATCCATCTAAATGCCAGCTTACCTGTTCTTCCAAACGAGAAAGTTTGAGTTGTAAGTCAGCTACTTGTTGTTCTTTATCCATCAACTTTTCGCTTGAAAGCTGTCTCTGCTCCTTTAGTCGACCATGAGCTTCCCCTAGCTGGCGCTCAGTCTCCAAAAGTTTGCTATGTAACTTAAAAAATAAATTAAAGTATGCACATTTAAGTATATGTGTATAAACACACATACTACTACCTACTGTGCAAAAAAATACTTTATTTTTCAGCAACATAAGTATATTGTCTAAGGAGGGGATGAGTGGAATGAGGAAAAAAGAGAAATCAAGATATATCACGTACAGGTACAAATTCCCTCTGATGAATGTGGGCATTATGTATAACTAAATTTTAACAATAAACTTCTAAAAATGTGTGTACTATCTTAATGTTCATGATACTTTACATAAATCTAGGATCTTACATAATAATTTAAACAGCAATTGAATTTTAAATTACAATCATGTGCTTGCTTCAGCAGCCTATATACTAACATAATTAATCACAAAAAATTATCACTAAGCATGATAGATTTTATTTTTGCAACACTGATTTTAAAAAAGCAAAGGGGACCAGGATCTTTTTTGTGTGTTAGTGTTGGACTCACCTGAGGAATTTAATAGAACTTAAAATTTAAGATATTCAAGATACATTCAGACCTATTTCACAGTATTTTTTAAAGACCAATCATGATTCTTTTTGGTTTTCCATAGGTAAAAAAGCACTATAATTTACTTCTTATATTTGGTTATTATACAGATTTTAAATATTCAAACTGGCATATAACTTCTAAATAAAAGAGAAAACAGTATAATTTTCAAAAATACATGTTAGTCAGGCCTTACTAACTTCAGAGCTGCCCAGGGGCCAGGGCACAGTGCAGTGGCAGGACACCTGCCTACCACACGCAAGGCCCTGGTACAATTCCCAGCACCATCCCTCCAACAAATGCCCTCCAGCTAAAAGTAAAGGAGAAACATATCATGCAGCTAAGAGCCACCATTTTCTCACAGTACTTTCTCTGATACCACCAGCTTTTTTTTTTCTAGAAGTCTTTACAAAAAAAAAAAAAAAAGCACTCTGTATTCATCTCAGAATGCCTGGACCAATGCTGGGAGCGAAGGAGAAAAGACTGGCAAGCAGCTGAGGACCCACGACATTCGCCAGGCTGCACGCTAAGTGCGCTCTGCACACTTGTCTTAACATGAAAGCAGGAGACTGTGCATCAGTAAAATTATGTTACACATTATTAACAAATATTTCATACAACTGCTTGCAGTCACAGTTATTCAAGTTAAATCTGAAAACATTAAAAGTCTTTGTGTTGTATTTTTCTGTACTCTGTACATTTTATAAATACAAGTATGTACTTACATGCTTATACTTGAATTTTTCAATAAAAACTGGCAATTGGGAAGAAAAGACAAAGTTCTATAAGAAAACTGGACACTCATTATTTCCTTATACAGTAAAACAATCTGTGGCTATTGGAATATACACTATTCCAATATACACTATTCCAATACCCAATAACGAAAACATTCTTGCCACTTATCATTCTTGCCACTTTCTGAAGCAATTCCAAAAGTCTTCTTTCATGTCTTTACCAAGCGTGATCAAAACCACTGCGAATGCTCTGCCCAGGGCCATCTAATGCATTATGGCTTGTATCTAGATGTCCCCTGACAAAGCTTCATCCACTCCCCCCATCCACAGGTGGGGCTTTGGGGGGTGGCTCATTCTAGGATGTGTAATACTGGGATTGACGGTGTGTGGTACTAGGTTAGCCCTTAGCACAGTTCTGGGAGTGGCTGATGGGATGGCCCACCTCGGGTATGGGTGGCACCACCTGAAAGGCACGTAGCCCGGATGAGATCAAAGGAAAAGGGAGATCTGCTCATGCTGCTGCTTGCTGTCTCCTCCCTGCCCTGTCATGGACTGATTTTCCTGTCACGCCTCTCAGCGTGCACCCTGCCTTGGAAACAGCCATCTATGTATGGACTGAAACCTCTATAAACTGTGAGCTAAAATAAACCGTTCCTCTTTTAACTTGTGGATGTTGGGCATTTTGAACCAGCAATGAGAAAGTAATTAAGACACAATAGAAGGCAGAACTGTAAAACATTACAGTGTGTCCTCATCTACCTTATTCACCAGAGAACTATAGTGGAGAACAAACTAAAGAATAGGAAAGAACGGAGGAGGAAGCCCAACAAGACCACTTAGGGCAGTGCATACCATAAAAAGAAACATTACGGATAGTAAAACAGGGCCATAAACCTATGATAGTAAGATTTCTTCTAAGATGTTACTCTGCGGCTACATGAAGGTAACTTTGATGGGGTAATTAAAGGCAGAGAGATTACTCAGTGTGTTAGAGTGACCTAAATGTATAAATGAAACGATGGAGCAATGAAAATACAGAAGGAAGCCAGGTGTGGTGGTGCACACCTCTAATCCCAGCACTTGGGAGGCTGAGGCAGAAGGACTGCCACTATATAGCAAGTTCAAGGCCAGCCTGGACTACACAGCAAGACCTTGTCTCAAAAAAAGAAAAAGAAAGAAAGAAAGAAAGAAAAAAAAGAAAACAGAGAAAGAAAAGACAAATCTCAGCAAATATTAATATTCCCAACTATTCTGATCCAGTGTCTCACAGAACTCATAATCTAATCCCAGCACACTAGGAGCCTGAGGCAGGAGGATTCCAAATTCAAGTCCAGCCTAGGCAATTTAGTGACTCAGTGTGACCCGGATACAAAACTAAACAAATAAAATAAAAAGTCTTGAGGATATAGATCAGTGAGAACCCAGGCTTCAGTCCCCAGCACCAGTGTAAAAAGAAAAAAAACTCATACCCTAACTTATTTAAAGTATTTAGGCCACCCCAGGGCAAGAAACAAGAAGCAACAGCGTTTCCTGAGATCTGAGCCATGTTAGAACTTAGGGTGCTGAGCAAACCAGCAACCAGCCTGCTGCCTACTGGGACGCGGACTTGGAATCAAACATACCATGCCCCACCACCCCAATTAGCAAGTGGGATCCAGGGATCTTGGCATCTCTTGGGAGCTTGAAGGTATGTAATGCAAGGAGTGGGGGGAATTTCCTTCGACTATCTCTTTGAAGGCAGATATTTTTATCGCCGTTTTGCTTTGTCCTGATTAATGGTGTTGCTCTATTCAATATTCTATTTTGAGAAGTTCTATAATATTGTGTATTTCTTTTGATTTTGCTATACCTGATTGAAAGAACAACGATTGTGAAGATAATGAGATATACAATGGTGCCTATTACTGTTACCCTGTTGACCTGCTGTGAAGTTCTGTACCAATTTCACTACACTGTCTCAACTGGCTTTATTCTATCCTGTTTTGTTGTATATTACTACCTCCAAGTTAATAAAAAATTAAATAAAAAAAACAATAGAACATGAGAAAACAAGGTAACAAAATACCTCCAAAAACTCCCAACTCCACCAAAGCGAATCCATGTGACATGGATGAGGAGAAACTCAAAAACAAAACAACAGAATTATATAAGGTGATTAAAAAGGAAATAACAACAACAAAACAGATCAATAAGATACTGATCAAGCAGAAACATGATATAACTAAACAGATAATGGACTTAAAAAGCAAAAGGAGGGAAAGAAAATGCTCTAAAGGATATAACTGCATGTATGTTTAAGTATGTAGAATTGATAACTGTATTACTAAGTATTTTTGGATCGTTGAACAGAACTGTTTGCAGCCTCACTGTTTGAATGTCCACTTTGTATGCCTTAATTTTGTAACATGAACAACTATTTCTAAGAAGACAATATATAATTTATCAACTAGTGATTTCTTACTTTTTTTAAATTCTGTATTATTTCTAGCCTTTTTTCTGTTTTGCTTTTTTTCTCTTCAAATAAAATTTAAAAAATAAATAAAATCAGTGAAAAGCTAAAAAAAAATAAAGTATTTAATTCCTGAAACATTAGTAAAGGTTAATAAATTACTCTCATAATCAGTATTATCAGTAATATTTAAAGTAGAAAGTTATAAAACTAATTACAATAAAACATCACTGTCATTTAAATATATCACTCAACAATGGCTGGGAACATTAATCACCAAATTTCCATTTTTGATTAAATGTTAGTGTTATCTATAAGAATAATTAAAGCAGACATTTAAAAATTAAGCTAATGGAAAAATGAAATCCCATCAAGCTTCATCTGGAAGGTACTATTCATCTATTAAAAACAGTTTTTCTGGAACTAATTTTTTCTATTTTTAAAATATTTGATTTTCATACTGTTGACTTTATAATAATTGTATTTGAAAAAGGTGATAACAAAAAGAAAAAAATTAAAATTTTTAAAATAAGAATGGTCAACAAGTGAATTAAATTTAACAACTAAAACCTAGTAAATGCCTACCATTGCCAAGTATTATTCTAATCAGGGTGTGCGTGACACACTGCTCTAAAAAGGTACTAGTTTTTGGGGGAGAGGGGTTGGTTCTTGGAGACAGGGTCTCAAGGTCATCCTACACAAGCCTCTGGAGTGCCACCACACCTATTTCTAAGCAATTTATATGATTTAACTCATAAATATGTCACAACAATACTCTTAAGACTATTACTATTATTTTTCTTAAAATTAAAGGAAGCAAGATCTGATAACACTATTGGATGTAAAAAATTAGAGTTAATTTAAACACTTACAACTTTTAAAAACGTAAACCATATTACGATCAAACCACCATCAAGGCCTGTACAAAGGAACAGAGGTGGGAGAGTGAGTAAAATGCACGTCTCTTACCTGATTAATCTCACTCTGGAGCTGTAGCCCATGCTGCTCCTTTTCTTCTCTTTGTTGCTGCAGCTGCTTAAACTCTGCCTTCAGATGCTGGTATCGGGTCTCCACTTCTGATAACTCTTCTTTCAGCTTCTGGGCAGCCTCTCCTTTTTCACTTAGTTCTGCCTGCGTCCGCTGCAGAGAGGTCTCCGATGCAGACAGTCTGGACTGCAGCTGCTGGCAGTCGAGGTCTTTCTGATGAAGGCTGGCTTGAACATTCTTTCTGCTCACAGACTCTTCATTATGCTTTTCCTCTAACTGGGTATAATCTACTTCTTTCTTCATCAATTTTTCCATCAAGTTCTGAAAAGTCCATTTAACAATTTATTTCTTTTCCTAATACATTTAAGTACTCCCATTTATTCAATCTTTGGAGCAGTAGTTTCCTACTAAATGTTTTAGTCAATATTACAAAATAAAATAGTGAAAATAGTAAATAATTACTATATACTAACATGATTTCACTACTGGTCTGTACGATTAAACTTTAATAACATAGTACAACATGAAACTGCTAAGAAAATGCTACACAAAAATGAAAATATTAAAATCTACTAGATTCTGTGGAGTATGCAATATATTTATATACCTTCATTTGAGTTTTAAAAATTACAGCTATCTTTCTTCCAACAGGAATTATTTTGAATACCAATCTACTATGTCAATTCTGATACTGCTTTGCAATTGCATTGTTGGTAAGAGCTTCAGCATAACGTTAACCACTACCCTGGTAGGTCTGATCCTACTGATTACATTTTTTTCTTCTCTTTTTGGTAAGACCATTTTATAGTCACAAGCTAAGATTAATTTGAATTTCTTTCTAGGTATACAAAAAGCTATCACATACCCATCTTATATTTGATTAGTTTACTCAATACTATCAAATGTAAACTACAATATTAACACCTTCAATCAAAGATCTGGATCAACTAGTCTATATCAAAGTCTAGTCTCAATGATGTTGTTACTACTAACATGGAACATTTTAAGTCCACATACTTACAAAAAAAAAAGGAACAAAATTTTATTATATCTATCAGCAAATTAGCCAGGATAAGAAGCTACTTAAGTATGTAATGCGTCAATCAGTAGACATTTATTATTTGCAGTATGCAGAAAGGGGGTAATACAGAAACATAGACAAAGCTTTTGTTCCTTAACCTGTAATATAAATGAGATGACACACACCAAGGAAAAAAATCTTTCTAAGAAAAAAAAAAAATCGAGCAAGCAAAACTGGACTAGCCGGGCGTGGTGGCACAGGCCTATAATTCCAGCACTCGGGAGATGAAGCAGGAGGATCACTGCGAGTTCAAGGCCACCCTGGGCTGCAAAGGGAGTTGCCAGTTTGAATAGCATAGAGAAACCCTGTCTCAAAAAGACCAAAAAAAACAAAAATAGATTAGTAAGTGCTGGACAGTCAGGCATGGTGATTCATACCCGTATGAATCAGTACTAAGAAGGCTGAGGCAGGGGGATTGTTGCAAATTTGAGCCAGCCTGACCAGCCTGACCTATATAGTGAGTTCAAGGCCAAATCCTGTCTCAAAAAAAAGGTGGAGGAGCACAGCAGTTCCATGGTTAGCACCTGATTCACACATAAGAGGCTCTGGGTTCAACTTTCAGCCTCCTCAAAATAATAGAAAAAAATTTTTTTTGTACTTGGAATCAAAATTAGAATCTTGCACTTGCCAGGCAGGTGCTTGCACCACTGAGCCATATCCCCAGACCTTAGAAAAATTTTCTTAAGTATACAACTTTAAAAAAAAATAAGCAAAGTCAAGTGGGCTGACTAGTAAGACCCTTGAAACTAATAGTTTGAGCTTGGTTTTAAAAGTGATAAAAGGTTAAAAAAAATTTTTAAAAAAAGTGATAAAAGGAATTAAGGAATAAATACATATGATGCATACCATCTGCTCTACATTATATATGTGGGGGGGGAGAGAGAGAGAGAGAGACAGGCAGGCAGACAGATGGACAGAGAGATAAAGGAGGGAGGAAACAAGTTGCAGCTGCGGAAACAGCATATCCTTTCACCTCATGAGGAAAGATAAGTCTCAACACTCATTTGGGAAAGGCAGCAGTAAAAGTTCTTGAACATCTGTTTTGAGAAGTGAGTTAAAGTAAATTATCAAGTAATAATGCATTATCGAAAAGCAATGTCCAGACCAATGATGTAGGTATGTGTAACAGACAAAAAATGACAGACAAGCGTAGAAGTAAGAGCAGCCAGGTATGGTGGTACAATATTAGTATTACAAACTTTTCATTCTTAGTATGGTCTTCCATGAAATCTGAAGCAAAATACTATAGTGAACACATGGTTTTGATGTTTTTAAAATACAGTAGAATCCATCATAAAAAATATTTTTACTTCTCCATACTAATTCTTACAACAAAATTCTTACAAAATGAGGATAGATGCTATCCTCATTCACAGCTGAGAAAGCTGAGGTTGACTTGGCCAGGGAACAGTCATGGGTTATGACTCCAAATCCAATAAATTTTTCACAACATAATTTAGACAATAAATCAATTCACTGCCCCTAAAATGTTGCCCCTATTCAAATTTAAACTATAAAATAAATGCTATACTTATCACACAACCTAATTATCATCTGGATAAGGAAAATCCCTTTCAAAGGTGCACTCATCAATTTGCTTTTTCAACACATTTTCTTACAGTGCCAATGTGCCTATATCAAGCTTCACTTACTATTAATTTGTTAACTGTCTAGGTATAAGAATGAATGAAAAAGAATGAGAATTTTATAGGTAGCTCTCTGACTCCTTAGATTTTATGAGATGTATATGCTTCAAACAGTTCCATGTCTTTTATATATGTATCTTTCACAATAAACACTACTAATTCTTCTGCCATGTGAAATGCCTCTTAGCGTCATCAAAGATTCAACTAAGAAGTTATGCCACCTGGGCCAGGGATTTAGCTCAGCAGTGTAAGTGCCTGCTTGGCAAACGTGAGGTCATGAGTTCAATCCCCGGCACCAAAATAAATAAATAAACAAATAAATAAAATAAAAAGTTATGCCTTCTACAAACTCCCTTCTTGATCTAGCAGGCAGTCAGGAAAACTTATCCTTGGTTCTGACCCAACCTTGCTGTCAAAACACAAAAAAATAAATCACTGAGGAGCTTTACTAAAACAGTAAGTATATTTATACTCATACTAGTCTTCAGAGGCCAATGGATGTGACATTACCTCAGCAGGAAAGAAAGCAGACTGGCCAGTTAAATAGCAAAATTGGAGTTTAAATCTGCCTGTGGGGCCACGGCACCCTGCTGCTGTATTAATCTACTGCAGTGTTTCCTCAATACCCATGGGGCAGGTGCCAGGGCCCCTGAGTGTCACACACTCCGTGGATACTCAAATCTCTATACACAACGGTGCAGGACTGATACATAACCCACACACATTCCCCCGCATACTTCAGAGCATCTCTAGATTAATTATGCCTACTATAATGTAAATCCTATGTAAACAGCTGTTACATCGTGTGATTTAGGGAATAATGGCAAGAGGGAAAACACCCTGCACATGTTCAGTGTAGATGAATTCTTTCTTCTGATCTGCAGTTGCTGCCAGTGTGGACATAGAAGCTGCAGAGGTGTCAGGCCAACCACACTTACAGTCCGTGCTGACACATAGTAACATAATAACTACTTACCACTGGCTCCCGTGGTGACCTCTGAATATCTTAGAACTGAGACTACTGGAAACGAACGGGTGACAAGTGGCACTCAAAAAAGAACTCCATCTCTTACAATGACCTGCTTTATATTAGTAACCTTAAACAGGCAGTATAATTTTGTTTGGAATTTATATGAAAATAGTTCATTAAACTGAGCTTTAAAATTTTAAGTAATGTTTGTTAGAAAGTTTCCACAATTTTATTATTTTAAAGTTTCAAAGCCTTCTACTCTGAATAGGAACTTTTAAGATTATGATACACTGTATGTTAACCATTGTTATTCATTATTGTTTAAGAAATGTTATTTTTTATAAATTTTTTAAAAACCACCTTAAAGCTAAATACCCTAACATTAGCACAAAAGTAATTCTCTCTCCCACTTACACTACAATATTCCTATCTACCTTAATCATGCCTATACCCGAAAGCTGTCCAAGGTACTTTACACAGCAGTCTTCAAAAGACTGTGTACAGGAACTTCTCAAGTCAAAAGCACTGGATATTACAACTGTCAACAGGTAGGGTTATTAAAGATGTAGGTGAAGAGGGGAGAGGAGGTCAATAGCAAGGATATTAAGAATAGGCAGGTGCAACTCTGCTTTCTCAGACTGGTCATCAACTCCCAGTTGATCTTTGGGAGAAAAACTATGAAGTATTATAATTATGTAAGACATTATTAACATTAGTATAAGATATTATTATTCCTCAATCTTAAAAAAGTTTTCATCTTATCACACTAAATCTTATTAATTCTATTTGTTATCCATGAAACACTCACAGTACTTCCTTTAAAGTGTGCACACACACAATTGTGTTTGAGTACATACAACTGATCTCCCATATTTGTAGGACCCCCAACTGTTGTAGTTAGCGATTTTAAGGAAAATAAATTCATACAGGACACATAATTTAAAATATTATTTATAATGGTTATCCAATGACTCAAACACAAAGAAAGTGCAGTAAATCTGTCCCCACAATAAGGACCTAGAGAATCCAGCCAAGGGCCTGGATCCCACGGCAATATCCTACATGAGTTCAGCTGAAGACCTAGAGCCCACGACAGTTATTCATGCAAGTTATTTCATGGATCTCCACTGGAAAGGCACAGAGGTCAGCGGTGAAGGCTAGAACTTCTGTGTTAGCAGGATAAAGGATCTGTGCCAGTAGGTTGAGGGTTCTGCACGACAGCCAGGAAGCAACACTCAAAAGTACCAGGGCTCCCTAGAAAAGTACCACCGCTATCCTCAGCGATAATGAGGTTCCAAGCTTCTCCGATGATGAGAACAGCTAAGTTCCCATCAAGAAGCCAGTGTGACAAGCTTCTCCTAGAGATTGAACAGCACACATCTTCCCCTCCAGAGCAGAAAGCAATGCTCAAACTAAGGACCAGCGCTCCCCCAAAGTGAACCGCAGCCACTCTCAGCGACAATGTCCCGAGCTTCTCTGCCAGTAACAGCCAAGTTTATATCAGGAAAGCCATCAAGACAAGCTCCCCCAGAAGAACCAACAGTCCCAAACAACACTTAGGAGAACGCACAGCACTACTCTCTTCCTCTCCACTTCTTTTTATGCTGGCAACAGTCCTAGGTGGACCCTCTACGCTCAGCACCACATTGATTCAGTTCAGCTGGTATTTAACTTGACCATCAGTTTTCAATCCACCACACCAAGCCAAAAGCACATTGATAATATTTGGGGGAAGAAACAATATAATAAAAACCAATACAGTATTAGGGATATAGCGCAGCAGCATAAGCACCTGCCTGGCAAAGGTCCTGAGTTTGATTCCTGGTACCAAAAAAAAAAGACAAAGTAAAAGCTAATACAAATTAAAATCATAGTAACTACACAATATTTATACTGCATTAAATATTATAAGAAACCCAGAGATGATCTGAAGTACAGTATACAGGAGAATGTGTGTAAGTTTTATGTAGATACAACTTCATTCCTTATACAGAAATTCAGCATCCAAGGATTCTGCTCTGTCCTTTGTTAGTAGCTTCATGTTTCAAAACTATATCACAGATTAAACACGCCTAAATTGTAACCAAACTGCTATTCTACATATCCTTCTAGAAACTGACTCTGTATTCAAAGAAATTAAAAATCAAAGTAAGAAAGACAAAACCAAATTGTTAAGTAGAGATTTTCTACATATAGTTTGGCAAGTGAAAGAAAAAAGGGAAATGTGCAGAGGTTTACTACAGAAAGGCATAACCATCGAACAAGAGTAAATTTTAAAAATTAGAACTGATGGAGAGATGGGTAGCGGTAAACTACTATAATTACTTAGAGAACATTTTGAGGTCACCTAGTAAATTTGAGCATGTGTGTACTCTACAATTCTGCAATTTTACTTGGAGATATTGTAGCACAGAGAAATTCTTCCATAAATACATTTGATTTATGTATTAATATTCATCGTTGTGACATTTGTAGAAGCAAGAACAAAGAACAATGCTGGGGAAAACAGGAGGTATAAATGGACCACTTCTGCTGCATATCAAAGTATAATACAGTCATAAGGAAAAGCACTCATGTAATTGAGTTATAACTGAACTAGTCATTTTTTTTTCTGGAATACTACTCTTGCTGGAAAGAATGGCAAACTATATCATTCAAATTTTGAGTAGACATACTGTGAATACAAAAATAGGAAAATTCAAGTTTGTTTCTTCTCTTTCTTTTCCTTCCTTCTTTCTTCCCTTTCTTTCTGTACCGCAGATCAAATACAGGAACCTGTGGATATTATCCCCAGCAAGCTTTCAAATGAAGTCAGAATTTAGGAAACTTATACCCACCACAAACCTGACAGCTTACTTATAATCAAAAGCCTACTTTAAGACTTAGGATGATACTGATGGATGTGGTTTTTTAATTGTGTAATGAAATGTGTCAACATTTGGAAGACTGGAATAGCTCAGTGAGGCAATATCCTCCGTGTGATTAATCATGTCGCTACAAAGTCACACACCAGAGAAGACCCACTCAAATGGCAAGACAGACAATGAATTTTAATGTTACAGGGTACAAAAAGCCATTGCTACAGTTTCAGATAGTACACTCTAACATTTGAGAAACTATCACTCACCAGATTTTACTATAGTACCAAATAAAAATACCCACAATTATCTAACCAGACTATTAAAACACTTCTCCCCTTTCCAACTATGTATATATGAGACTAAATTTTCTTCATGTACCTCAATAATATCACAAAAGATTGAATATAAAAGCATATATGAGAAACTACCCTATATTAATTCAGATATTAAGGAGGTTTGCAAAAATATTACCACTATTCTTGCTGCACTTTTGTGCTCTGGAAAATGTCATTTTTCACTTGAAACATTACTTAATGGCCTAATGTTTCTAATACTTCTTACATTTGTTTTAATTTCAATTATAGTAAATAACTATAGATATAAACTCTCCTCTCCAGATCCCTGAAAGTAAGCTCTTTGGAGTCATTAATAATTTTGAAAAAATAAAGAAAATGGCTAGCCAAGGGCACAAGAAAAAATTATCCTCAATTTTAGCAGCAGCAACTTAGTATCTATTATCTCAAGATCAGCAGCTTAACTGGGTGGTTCCGCCTCAAAGACGCTCCTGAGGTTGTAATAAGCTGCTGCCCAGAGCTACAGGTTATGACTACTGGCTACAACTGTGGAGTGTGCTTCCAAGCTCATTCCTATGGCTACTGGCAAGAGGCTTCAAATTTACAGCCTATTATATTTATCTTTTTTCCTACTATTATTTTCTTTTCCTTCATGACTTTTCTCTTGTTATAGTTTATCAAAGTATTAGGTTTAATCAGCTCTTTGAATAAAATATTTTAATATTTCCTATTCCTTCACCACCAAAAAAGATAGAGGGGTAAAAACATCATTTATCATTTGGAGCCCCTACTCCAAAATGAAATATTAATTACTGCTCATTGATAAAGAACCAAAATAGGAAGTATTAACATTAAAAAACATTGTAGGTCTTCAAAATTACCCAGCTACACAACTGTGCAGCACTGGCATAAACACAGACAGACCAGTGCAGTAGAGATCTCAGAAATAAACTTTCACATATATATGGCTATGGCCTCAATGGCTTTGTCTCCTCAAAACATGTTGAAATTGTAAAGGAGTCGGCCTTTGAGACTTACTAGGTCATGAGGACAAAGCCCTCAGGAATGAGATTAACAGCCTCATCAAAAGAAGCCTTGAGGCTGGGGACAGCAATAGAATCCCCACAAGCACTGCAGATTTGACCCCCTGTACCATCTATATGAGTTAAACCTTTAGAATGCTAAGAGTCAAAGTCAGTCACAAAAAGATAGGATGGTAAAAGCCACAGAAAATCATTTTAGTTGCCAAGAGCTTGGGAAAGCGACAAATGGGCAGTTGTACAATGAGTAAATTTCAGTTTTACAAGACAAAAAGAAGTCTAGAGATTGGTTTGTACCACTATCTAGATATACTCAACAATACACACACAACATAACTCATCTTGTACTAGTACACAAATAAAATATACAGAGTTGAAATGTGAGATAAATAAAATCAATTTATCATATAACGTAACTTTAAAATTCTCACCTGATTTTTGTGTGTTAATTCACTGACTGAACTTTTAAGCTTTTGTAGTTCCTGCACATATACAGCAACTTCCTGAGGGCCTTTGGCAAGTTCACTCCGTAGTTGGCTTATTGTGGCCTTTAAAAAAATAGAATCAAACTTAGGGCAAACTAAAAGGAAATGAAGTAACAAAAACTTTAAGATTACATAATTTTTTGCTGTTTTTGCATTTACATTGAAATATTCGGAACTTCGCTTTACCCTACTACTCACTGAAATTTCACACCCTTGTCTTTAGCTTAAAATTAATTTTTAAAATGTATCTAAAATGTACAGTTTCACTTGTTTAATAACACACAAAATGTTGGTATCTTATTTTATCTGTCTGGACTAAGCATCAAACTGCAAATTTCAATTTATTGCTTTAGAAACTCTGTACCTAAACTTTCCTGAATTTAAAGAGAGTAAGCAAGTAATGTCTATATTTTTTCTCAGTTTCTATTGTATAAACTTTTCCTTTTAAAATATGTGGTGTGGTGGCACACGCCTGTAACCCCAGCACTTGGGAGGCTGAGGCAGGAGGACTGCTGTGAGTTCAAGAACAGCCTGAGCTACAGAGTGAGAGCAGGGCCAGCCTGCACTGCATAGTGAGACCCTGTCTCAAAAAAACAAAACAAGTAAATAAACAAAACATGTATATGCAAACATACAACTTGATCTTGGTGAGTCACCTTTCTCAATGAAATAAAAATATATTTGTCGAAAGAAGCTATCAAAATAAAAACTTCATACAGTTTCAGTAAGTTAGATCACTCCATGGGTATAGTAGCTGCCCATGAATTTGCTTTACGTTTTTTTCTTCTTATAAATTTAAATTAATGTTTATTATTACAACAATAAATTGATCATTAAAAAATACGTAAGAGAAAGCCAGGTAATCAATCATCTTGGAACCAGACTTCTATACTGCACATAAAAGCTCAACTATTGGAAAGTCTAGGTACTGCTTTTTAAGTCTCATATCCTGAAAATGACACTACCAAAGGAATTTCTATTTCTAATATTGCTTCCTGGATTTACTTTTTATATTGTTGAAGTTAGTTATTTTCATTACCTATATTTTCATTACTGAAAAAACTTTATAATATGGACAACAAATAAATTTCTTCTCAAGAAGCATATCAATAGATGCATATTACAAATAAAGTGTTTTATCTTCAAAGAAGAAATATTTAGAAGGCAACTAATTTATTGTGACAATAATCCCGTTATTCAATAGATCTTTACTGCTTTTCTTTTAGAAACTTTTCCAAGACTATGAATAGCTTATTTTTTTAAGATATATCTTCATCCATTTATAGTAGCTTTGATTTTAAATTTTGGAAATCACCTAATAAACAAGGTAAATGAATGAAATGAATGAGCAAATAAATAATTAGGCTTATTTTAATAACCAAAATTAATGAAACAAGTTTTTTAGTGTTTTCCAAACATTTAAAGTTAAGAGAAATTTCAAAAATGTTTTTAGGCCCAGTACTTGGGAGGCTGAAGCAGGAGGATCACTGCTAGTTCAGAACCACCCTGGGCTACAAAAAGTGAGCTCAAGGCCAGCCTAAACTGCATAGTGAGATACTATCTCAAAAAGACACACACACATACAAAATGTTTTTAGGAAAGGCAACATGTCTGAGAAGCACATGGCCTCACCTTCCAAAGAAACCATTTAAATGCACCCATTCTAGTACTATGAAAGGCAATCTATCAAATAGTTTATAGTTACATCTTATACACAGTGCTTCAATATTATTTATACTTATAAACATATGAAGCTATTCATATAATACTTAAATCTATGTAGATAATGTGGCAAATAGTGTCCACCCTGAAGACTGGTGGGGCACACTGCAGGATGTGTCGGGGTGGGCCGGGGCGCGGCCCTCAGGGCCCCATCTAGCTGTCCACTGCCCTCCTCTGGCACGTTCCCCGTGCTGCCTGCAGGCCGCCATGAACCACCATGGCCTTCTACCAGGACATTTCTGCCTCAGAACCGACTGGCTCTGAACTCCCTAACACCAAAAACCAAATTTTCACTTTGGGAAAAACTCACAAGTAGTACTTCTGCTCTTGTCACACTGTTCCTCACCAATTAACAGTGCAAATTCACCAGAACTTCATCCCAAGGAGCCTCTACCCACCCAGTGCTTTACCCAGATTCTCGCTTACTTCATTCTCCTCACTTGTACCTTGCTTGAGCTTTTCCCTGACCATTTATCTAAACTGTCCCCATTACTCCCTATTCCACTACAACCCAGAGCCTGGTTTTTTTCTTCACAGCATTTATACTGCCTGACTTTATTTCATGATTGGTTTACTTATATACTGTTACTGCCGCGTAGGAAGCATTAAAAAATACTTTCTAAAGGGATATGTGATTATACTTTCAAGGATTAATCCATATTTACTCTCACAATAGTGATATATTAGATGCTATAGTTTGCATTTCCCTGATGCTATGCTACTGAACGAATTTTTACTAAAACTTTGAAATTCAAAAATAATTAAGCAACAGTACTTCAAAACTAACATTCTGTTGGTGTTTCAGAATCACAGTTACTGTTTTAATGTCTAGAAAACAATCATTGAAAAGTGATTGAAAATTTTTTTCATTAACAAACAAAAATGAGTATGTGTTAAGTTCTGAATTTGCGTTAAAACATAAAACTGCCACATGACAACAGAAGGTGGTTTACTAAGGATAATATTAATATTAAAAAGCCTTCCAAATACACATTACCTCAAATCTTAGCATCTCCATTAGAAAGCAGAAAAAAAAATAAAATGATGGATGAACGGTGAAAGACAAGACTGACCAAAGTACACACTGAGCACACAATAAAAATATTCAACATACCTAGAAATTTAATCTCTTAATTACCATATTTTTAAGATATTGGAATATTGTTTAAAACCTGTGTATACATATAATAATACTTATTCCATGCCTAAATAGTTTTGATATTAAAACTAGGATTCAAATGCATTTACTTGGAATACAAATAAAAATTCCTTAAAATTCATCTGCATTAAAGACCACCCCAAAGATAAGTTGATTACAGTTTTGATACTTTCAATGATGCAGATTTTTAGAATAAAATTTTAACATTTAAATCCTCAGTTCCAAACACATGAGACAATTTATTAAGTACTTTTAGGACGAAAAATACACTTTCAGAAACACAGACCAAAAAGTCAATGAATTAACAAAGTATACATCCTATGACAGTAATTAACATAAAGACCTATGTAATAATATACATCCAGTTACACATCTTCAGCCCCAATCAGAAATAGCAACAATCAAATCAATCCTCTCACTTTTAGCTCCCTTTATCCCTTTTAATATGTTTTACTTCTAATACCAATATTTAGATTCAGTAAACGTAACATCTACAATAAAATTTTTTCTAGTAGGCTCTCTAACTGGGAAATTTACCAGCACACTGAGCTGAAAATAAGTGGAAGTAAATTTCAATAAACTAACAAAATCCGTAACATTCAGGGAAAGCAGGGGCTAAAAAACAAATAGAGTTATGAACAAACAAGATGAAGCAATTAGAAATTTTTTCATATGGGGAGAAGTATAAGACAACTCAAAAATATTTTAAGCTCTTATAAATATATAAATATTACAACATATAATTTGGTAAAATAAAAAACAGTAAGTATGAGGGCAAGATTAACAGTGCAAATTTACTTATAAAGCAATCACCAGGCCATCTAAAATAAAAAAGCAATATGCTACAGAGAAAGGAATGTGGGCTTTGGATAAGACCTGGGTTAAAACACTAGCTTCTTTAAAAAAAAAAAAAGTTAACTTCTTGGGAAAAAAAGTACTAGTTTCTTTGTGGTAAGTACATCATCTTGAACACGTTACTTAAATGCCACTTGGCCTCATATATCTCATAAGTAAAACAGAACTAATACTTAACTTATAGGACGTAAGAAAAAATTAAAATCACTTATTTAAAGTGCCTAGCATAGTATCCCTAGTTTTCCCCAAAAAAATTTGTTTCTAATAGCAGTATTATTCTGACTCTTATGCTGCTGCTTCTTAAAGTTATTAAAAATATTTTAACATCACCTGGTCACCATACAATACATCTACTGATTAAGTAGGGAATAAATGTCATTCTTATTTCATTAAAAATATAGTAAAATATTAAATTACCTAGTCAATTAACAATAAGTTCTTTTTAAGTGTATTTCAGAATACTTGAACATTTTTAAGAAAACTTGAGTGATACTGACATGTAAAACCAAGATTTCTAAGTCATTTTCCTTCTTTCCCAGAAACGTCTTCTCTGGGAGGAAATAAAACAGTCTCCTATACTTAGCCCTGTTTACAGGAGGATAAGGAGACACTAAATTCTTTTACCCCCAATACTGTATCACACTAGTCATAACTTTTTCACATTGAATGATCTTCTTTTATATTACATTACAGATATTGTAATCTAAATGAACAAAAACATAAAATTTATAAAACCTTCTAAATTAAAACTACGGTAACTGGAGGTGGGTATTTTAGAGACAGTCTCCCTCTGTAATTCAGGCTGGCCTCGAGCTCAGGGACCCTGCTGGCTCAGCCTTGAGAGTGTTGCCATTACAGGTGCACCACCAGCCCTAGCTTAACTGTGGTGATTGTTAAACACAACACCAAATTACGTTCTCACTACCAAGTTATCTTATGGTGCTGCACATATTTTTCACATACAAGTTAAAACATAAATTCTTTTTCCTTTTAAATATGTTTAACAAGTATATGCATAACTCCATAACTCTCATCTGAAAAAGGCCAGATGGAGCTACACTTTAAAACAGTAGATACATTCTAGCCAGACACGGAGGGCGTGCCTGTGACCACAGCACTCTAGGGGCTGAGGCAAACCAATGGAAAGTTAAAAGCCCAGTCTAGGCCACCTAAAAATAGACAAGGCTATAGATGTAGCACAACGCCAAGACCCTCAACTTTTTTTTTGTAAAACCACCAGTATTTTGATTCACTTTCAGTCACCATATTACATTTATTTTTAATTTCAAATAACATTTAAAGGAACTTTCAAATCAGAAGAGTGTAATTTTTTTAAATTTGAGAAATACCAGTAAGCTAGCAAATCTAATCAAAAGTAATTCTTGGAACTAATAACTAATAGAAATAAATAACTGGATTCATCCAGGTTAAACACCATGTAAATGGTGTTTATATTCATCAAACTTCCTTTCTTGAGATCTTGATTATACATTCATAACTAGTGATACCACTAGAACTTTTAATTAACTTTGATAAGTTCATAAACTCCTCAAAATTATTTGAAAAACTGTGGAAGTTTGTGTTATTGTACTGTTAATATAACATTTCCTCATGATAAGACATCGGAGAGCTGGGTGTGATGGCACAAACCTATAATCCCAGCACTTAGGAGGCTGAGGTGAGAGGAGCAGCCTGAGTTCAAGGCCAATCTGTACTGCATAGTGAGACCCAGTCTCGGAAAAAAAAAAGACAATAAAGAATGAAATGGCTGGGTGTGGTGGTACATGCCTGTAATCCTGGCATTCTGGGAGTTGAGGCAAGAGGATCACAAGTTTGAGCACAAGCTGGGCAACATAGCAAGCCTGTTTCAAAAATAAAAAATAAACCAGACATGGTGGTGCACACCTGCAATCCCAGCACTTCGGAGGCTGAGTCAGGAGAATCACCACAAATTCGAAGACAGCCTGGGCTATATGAGTTCAGGGACAACCTGGACTATACAACAAGACCATGTTTCAAACAACCAAAAATAATTAAGTAAACAAACTAAATCAAAATAAAAAATAAAAGGTTGAAAAGGCAGCACAGCGAGAAGGCCTGATTTCAATCCCCAATACCCCCCAATTAAAATGTTATTTATAGTATTTTTATACATAATTTGCTCATTTGTTAGCATTTATGACTAGAATAGCTTTTATGTCAGCCACTAAAAGTCTTTAAATCAGAAAAGCAAACTGAAATGTCACCAAAATAAGACAATATGAAAAACAGATCCACTTCACTTAACAGTTATGGACTACAAATAATAGTCATAACAAAATATGTTCTATAATGTAGCAAGAAAAGACAAAGGCCAGGAGTTTAATCAATACATTTATTACATATTTTAAACTTTGTCATATATTGACATAATTATACATATAAAGAATTTACAGGTCAAAGTAACAGATCTGAGAAATAACAGACCTGAGAATGTTTGTTCTTTAAGAAAAACATAAACAGTCATCAAATAGGTCAGGTGGAAAGTAATAATTTATTCTATGTAACTGTTGAGAAGAAAACTAGAAGGCATGTGATTTACAGGGAAATGTATTAATTCAATAGAGTAACTGACTTAGAAAGAAATACACACAACCTATATCCCCTAGCAAGAATTGTGGGTCACATCAGGGTTGCTATAAAGAGGAGTCTCGGATGGAGTGCTACACTGGATCATTTTAAGATTTCTTTCAACTACATAATTCACTGCCTATCAATTAGAAATAGGCTTATTAGAAAAAAAATATTTCCTAAATATTTTTCCTAAAGACTAGTAACATTGTAGAAAATAATACCATTCTTCCTTTACTCCTACCTGAGATAAACTCCATTGCCATTTATCAACTAGCCTTGAGTGAATTTAACTTTAAATCTCTCCATGTTGACTGCCAAAAGTTTAAGGCCACCTTGGACTACATAGTGAATTCAAGGCCGCACTGAACTGCATAGCAAAACTGTGTCTCAAAAAAATATAAAATAAAAGTCATCTCTCCACATACATATCATTTATTAAACATTAAACTATTATGCAAGCATTCCAAGTGTCCAATTTTATAAAGCAAAAGTAAATACTATGAGACCACAATGACTATAGACAATGACTCAGATCATTAAAACAAAAGCAAAGGGAGGGCAGTAAAAAGAACAAAGATCCAACAGGTACGTGTACCAACTCCCCGAAACGAATGTGTTCATTACATGTTGTAAACGTACCAACAAAAGAAAAGGCACTAAGATAATTTTTGAATCTTGGCTTTACTCAACAATATGGTACAATCAATCTCAGTTCATTACCTCTGAGTTAGCATTTTCGGCTTGTAACTTTTTGCACTCATCTTTGAGTTTTTCAGATTCTCTCTCACGCTCCAAGGTCATATTATCCATTAGTGTTTGAACTTGGACCAGTTCTTTCTTTAGCACAGCAACATCTTCTATACCAGGTCTCTGAAGCTGTGAAGCCACACATTTCAATTAAACACTATAGTGAAAAACTAAATGGGAGGAAGGGATGGAAAGGATAGACGAAGCATCAGAATTTATGGCAAGCTGCATGTACTTGATTTGTGGATTCATACACTCACTGAATGCTGAATAAAGGAAAGAAACTCAAGGATAGATCAGAGGTTTGTAAGCCTGGGGAGAGTGTTGAAGCATGGTATCAATGATGGAAACACGAAAGACAGAAATTCAACTGGAAGCAGGTGGATTTATAGAACAAAAGTGCAAGGGAAGGTCAGGATCACAGAGGATATATGGAAAATACTTAGAAAGACATATTTAGACAGAAACGACAAAGTTGTTAAAATAGTGTTTTGTATCATACTCCATTTTTAAAAAAGATCACATGTAGTACGTATGTGAGGCAAGATCATATAGGGAACTTTTTACTTCCTCCTGTTAACTCTATTTTTTAAAATTTATTCAAAGTATGTATTCCCTCTTAATTTAGAATGATATAAAAGTAATTCTAGTAAATGGTTCCTAAATTACCAGTTCAGTCTTCAGATCCTGAATTACAGTTGCTCCTTTGTTTAATTCATCTGTCAAATGTGTCACTTTTTGCTCAGCAGCTTCCCGAAGGCTCCTTTCTTCATCATATTTTGACTTTACATCTAATTAAACATAGTTATATAAATACCTGCTTCGTGAAATTAACTCTAAAGAAAGAAAGTTTTATAAATTCTTGTATATTATTCTGCATATCCATACTTCCCTCTAATTCTAATTCACATTCCTCAAATAACTATAAATATACACAGTAAAATATACTTCTGATTAGATCATATGAACTTTAAAATAATTACATTTTTGTCTACAAAAATTCTACTCACTAAGAAAGAGAGGGAAGGGAAGGGAAGAAAAATGGGAAGGGAAGGAATAATAAAAAGAATTAAGACGTGTTATATATCAACTCCCCATGATGAATGCAATCATTATGTACTACAAACACACTAATACAAATTTTAAAAATTAAAATAAATTCCACCCAACACTAAGCTTGTAATTAGCATTTTAATGTACAATTGATCACACACAATATTTTACCTAAAAGAACACAGTTTTTAAAAACACAACATGAGCTGGGCATGGTGGTGCATGCCTGTAATCCTAGCACTCATGAGACTGAGGTAGGAGGAACATCATGAGTTTGAGACCAATTGAGACTACCTGGTGAGTTCAGGCCAGTCTGAACTATATAGCAAGACCTTGTCTCAAAACAACATAAATAAGTAAACGCAATACAATATAAGATGTATCCTGCTGTGGTGGTGCATACCTATAATCCTAGAACTCAGTAGACTGAGATAGGAAGATGGCTGCAAATTTGAGGCTAATCTGGGCTACACAGTGAGTTCAAGGCCAGACTGAACTATGTAGTGAGACTGCAACTCAAAAAGAAAAAAAATACAGTACATATAATTGAAATCATAACCAAACATTAAAGCTCTACTATATTATATAATTAATTTACTTAAACTGTTATTTTTTTAATCCTTAAACATACCACAAAAGAAAATTTATCTTTTTAAAATTTTAAGAAGATTCTACAGAGAAAAAAAAAACAATGCTTTGAAAAGAAGTAAAAAGACAAAAAAATAATTTATGAAGCTTCTAAATCATTAAATTCCTTTAATCATCACCACAGTCTATAATACCTTACTAGACTAAAATACTGGATTTTTCACCCCAAGGATACTTACTGATGAAAATATCACAAGACTGATTTATTGGCTAAAAATTATGATTCAGTTTACCTGCAATTTCAGTAGCAAGTTGGGCTGCTTTCTGTTCAAATAAATCTTTCATTTGCTTAATGTTAAAATTTTCTGTCTGAGCTTCCTCTAACTGTTGTTCCAAAGACTGCAGTTCTACAAAAAAAATTGCAGCAGTTATTTAAATATAATGTCAATTACATACACTAAAATGTTATTACTTATAACCACTGTAGCAGTAAAAACAATCAACATGAGTCCATTATCCAACTACAGATATACTACTTTCACATTTCAAGAATTAAGCACATCTCGGCCAGGCAGGGTGGCACAAACCTAAAATCCCAGCACTTGGGAGGCTGAGGCAGGAGGACTGCCTCAAGTTCAATCTGGGCTACACAGTGAACTCAAGCCCAACTTGAACTGCACAGCAAGACCTTGTCTCAAAAAAAAAAAAAAAAAAAAAGAGAGAGAGAGAGAATTAAGTATATCTTATTCATTATTTAAGGCACAAATCATTATTTATAAATATAACTGAACATTTTAAATAACTCCAAATGATCAATAACTATTTTTAAAAGTTATTCTGACTTCATATTTCATGGTTATTTTCCTATATCCACCAAATAACCAAAAAGAAATATATGCTGCTTCTTACTCTCTTTTTAAAAAGAGATTCCTTTAGCGAGGAGTAGCATGCTGTAATCGCAGCACTCTGGAGGCTGAGGCAGGAGGATTGCTGTGAGTTCAAAGCCAGCCTGGGCTACATAAGCAAGCTAAAGGCCACCCTGTACCACATAGCGATACCCTGGGTCAAAATTTAAATAAATAAACCAATAAATAGAGATTTTTTAAAATGTAACAGCTAATCTCAAAATACAGTTTTGAAGGCTGAGAATTTAGCTCAGTGGCATAAGTGTCTCTGCCTGGCAAGTGCTAGGTCATGAGTTCGATCCCTGATACAAAAAAAAAAAAAAAATATATATATATATATATATATATATATATATATATATATACACACACACACACATATAATTTTGATTATTAATTGAGCTTTTCTTACACAGTTATGCAGATGCTAGTACATTCTATCAATTTACTTCAAAGGACAAAGACTATATAATTCTTTAATATAGAATTCAATTTTCCTTAAATAATCATATAGATATAATATTCCAGAAGTTCAGTTCTAACTTCAGAATACAAGGAACTAAAACAAAAAAACCAATATTTTAGTTAACTAATGGAATTATGAAGTGCACAGGTAATTTTTCTAATTCTAGAATATGATCATCATTACTGTTTTAGAGTCATAAAGTAAAACTACAAACAAAATTCTTTTAGCAGGCATCAAAGAAAAATAGTATGAAAAATAAGACAAAAATGAGAAGAACATGTTTTAAATTACCTGCTGATGAATCAGCCACCAACCCATCAGGTTTAGCCTCCTAAATAAAGGAAAAAAGACACAAACAAATAAATTGAAGGAAGATGACAATATCACACAGTTGCCAACCTTAAAGTCTGAATGTAAGGCTCTGAAAATCCAGGCTTTGAAAGAGTCAGATCAGCTGGGTGTGGTAGCGCACTCCTGTAATCCTATCACTTGGGAGGCTGAGGCAGGAGGATCTTGCAAATTCGAGACCAACCTGGGCTACAAAGTGAGCTCAAGGCCAGCATGAACTATATATAACACTCTGTTCCAAAAAAACAAAAAAAGTCAGATCAAGTAGCAAAATTTTGGTGGAAATTAAAGTTTGGTATTTATTCTTCTGGATCCTAAAGTGCCACTAGGCAGATGGAAGGATGATTTAAATGTAGTTTACCAATCAGTCTTGAAGCAGAATATTTTTATGTTAATGTATCATAAAACCCTTATTATGGATCTTACAGTAGATGGCATCCTAAGTCCCATAAGTGCCATGAGTAACAGAATGTCCCCTCCCCTTATGAATGTGACATCAAACCTTATCATGCCCCTTATGTGAGCTACTAATCACAGCTAATGACTTCAAATTGAGTTTGACAGCCACTGGGACTTGAGCCAAAGCCGGCAGTGGTCAGTCTGTTGATGCTTCTGGGAGACTCACAACTCCAGCAAGGACAGGGCAGAACCCTGCTAGCCTCTGCACTCTCAAGTCTCACCCACCAATGTCCGTACACCCTCCAGGGACAAGGGTTCTTAATGTCACCGCTCTTCAGAGTTGGAAAGTGTCAATCCTAGGAAACTGTCTGTAAAGGTTCACCTCAGACTTTAATAATCAGACTTCGCCTTCTTCCCCCAGAGCCTGCTTCCCCCAGAAGCCAGAAGTCAGCAGTTAGACTTGAATGGCTTCTGAGCTTAGTCACTGTGTGGTTAATGTAACTTGTGTGGTGACCGCATTCCCTAGGAGATTTGTTCATGTTACCCAGTACCTCTTTAGGCACTGAGAACCTAAGAAAAATTTCTCTGTGTGACAATAAACCATCTAATTCGTGAAATCAGACGTTGATCATTCCACTATTATAACTGCATCAAGCACCTATAATCTTGAAAATTAGCAAAAGCAAAAACATGCCATTCAACTATTACCACATCAAAAAAATAAAAATAAAAAGGCTTTAGGGATGGAGGTGTAGCTCAGTGGCACTGTAGCATATGCATATAAATCTTAGCACTTGGAAAGGGGAAGAAAGAGGATGCAAGTGAGTTCGAGGTCAGCCTGGGCTACATAGTGAGACTATCTCAAAAACACACCAACAGATTAAAAGGTTACAAACAGAAAAAAGTTACACCCAGAGCAATTTCCAACACTGTGAGCTCCATTTATGGCAGTGCCCTCTATATATGCACCACTGATTATCTTTCCTATCCTATTTTAACTGTACCTTTTCTATGTTTACATACACTACCTCCAGCTCTCAGTAGAGTAACACGATGCGTAGGTGTGCACCATAAAGCAACAGGCTAAAGCCTGGGTGTCTAGGAGGTTATCCTATCTAGGTTTATGTAACTAAAATTTATAATGTTTGTGCAATAATAAAATTCCCTAACAAGAGATTTCTCACAATGTATTCCCATACTAAAAGACCCAGGACTATATGTGTATACATGTGTGTACACATTTTTATTCAACTTTTTAGAAACCTAATATTGGCAATCGAATAGTTTTCACATGTTTTCAGATATTCTTCACTACTATAAACAGTTAACATTTCTTTCCCTATCAATATATATTAGTTATTTCCAATTCACAAATTATTTGTTTTGAAGGCATTCACTACTATTTGAATCTATACTTTTAACTAATTATGTATGCTGCCAGAAAAACAGCATAATATAAGTCTGTATTTTAAAAAATAAGTAAATGATTCTTAATGGAATATCTTTAAAAAGTTACATCTTTCTTTCAGTGTGATTGTTTCCACTCATTAGAACTACAAAGAATTTACAGGGAAACAAGTTAGTAAGTTATTTATATCAGGCTAGTTACGGACATAAAGGTATTATACTTAATTTTGAGCAATAAAAATAAACACCTAGTAAACATGCGTCAAGTATGTAAAAGGCAGTTACTTGCTGTTGCAGCCCTTGATATTTTTCTAATTCTTTCTTTAATTCTTCTGAGTACCATTTTTCTTCCTAATGAAAAAAGTTTTAATTAGTAAACTGTAAAAGATGTTTTATGTGAAACACTGAAAATAAATAAGTATAATCAATTTTATTCTTACCTTAAGTGAAGCCTGTAGGTCTTGGACCTCTTGCCGGAGTAGTGTTATATCATCTCTAAACATATATGGTGGGAAGTAACAGTTAATGTCCCTTAATTCTCTACCATGTCTCTTAATAAATAATAAATATAAACAGTTTTCATATTTCTTATAAAAACATTCCTAAAGATTTCCTGTATAGTAAGATATACATATCTTAAAAATAATTCTATTCCTAAAGCTCATGATTTATAAATAACATTTTCTCATGGAAATAATCAAATAACTGACTGTAGAGTATCTGAAGCAAAAGCAAAATGTCTTCTAATAATTTACTAATAGTAAGTATCAATGGCTTCTTGCTGCAGTTACTTTTTTTTGTTTGTTTTTTTTGTACCAGGGATGGAACTCATGACCTCGCTTTTGCCAGGCAAGCACTTACGCCACTGAGCTAAATCCCCGGCCCTTTCTGCTGCAGTTACCATCAAAATTAAGCTTATCACGAAGAACTCCAACATCTGTACAACCCATCTAGTTCCTATGTTACAACTCTTTCTCTCTCATTCACGCAGCTATAGCAACACTGGCTTGTACCTGTTGTGAAATGACATGCTCTGTCCTGATTGAGAATCTTCTCCTATTCTGTTCCCCTTATCTAGGACTCAGAGTGACCAAACAAAAAATAAAAAAATAAAAAAATAAAGTAGACCATGCGAGGCTTGAATGTAGGAGAGAAACTGCAGGGAAAAAACATTTAGGATTATCATTCTGGATGTCAAAAACATCTTCCCTGCTGGATTAAAACACGGACTCTCCTTGTTCTATATCATTACCAATGGCAGACATGACAGAAGATACAAGAATTGAGCAGGGCATGATGGGGCACACCTGCAACCCCAGCCTGAGGGAGGCTGAAGCAAGAGGAATGCAACTTCTAGGCCAGCCTTGGGCAATTTAGTGAGACCCCCCCATCTCAAAAAAACAAAAAACACCCCTGACTGACATGCTTTGAAATTTTATTGTAGTTTTTTTTTCCTTTTTTTTTCTTTCTTTTTAATGTGTGAATAAAGTGGATTTGAAAAAGAAAAAAAACCATCTAGGGAAACAGGCAGCTCAGTGGCAGAGCTTCTGCCCATGCATGCACAGTGCTGGGTTCAATCCACAATAGCTAGAAAAAGAAAAAATAACAAATATAGAGATATATAGATAGACATTTCTCTATTATCTATCAACTACAAAGTTAATATAGGCATAACACTTTTACTTAGTAATTTTTTATGTTACAGCAGAAATATCAACTGAGAATTGGTTTTTTTTAAAGCATGAAAAAAATCTAAGTAGAACAAAATAAAGATTTATTCCTTAGTGGCAGTAAAAAATTAATGTTCTCAACAACAGTAGAAGAAAGTCAAAGTTAGATTGTTAAAGTTTGCTCTATGTAGTTGCATACTTTAGCTTAATTTTAGTTTTAAAAGTGTTCAAAGCTCGGTGTGGTGGTGCATGCCTCTAATCCCAGCACTTAGGAGGCTAAAGAAGGATGACATCCATGAGTCCAAAGCCAGCCAGGGCTACATGGTGAGTTCTAGGCTAGTTTGAATTACAGAGAGAGCCCTATCTCTGTCTTTCAATCAATCAATCAATCAATCAGTCAATGTGGTAAAACTAAATTACCAGGAGGCACAATATGTGTGCTTATTATTCTGGCGATTATGAGTTTTTAAATTTCAATTAAATTTTAATTCTTGACTAAACTTATTATTTGAACAACTAACGATAAAATTACACTCTATACATAATTTTATAGCTTAAAAACAACCTATGTACCACGTTGCAGATGAGACAGTTGCTGGTCACAGACTGATAATGATAAGGGGAACGGGCTATGCTAAATTAATTCTGGTGAAGTGAGATTTACACTGATAATATTAAAACATTGCTATTTTCAGAAACTAGTCATGACTAAACAACGGTGTCATGTGCACACCCACAACAGTATCACCCTTGGAAACCATCATGCTATACCGCTTCAAAGCAAGCTCAGCCTCTCCATGACTTGAATCATTGCCAGCATCGTGGACAGCCTGGTAGTGTTTGAAAAGCTCATCAGCAGATCCAAGAGATTTCATACACTGGGGACATATGAAGCCCTGCAGAAAGAGAACAAAAACGTTCCAGATACGATTGAATGCTGCAAAATAACACTTTGCATATTATGAAATACAATCAAATGTCTTATTCACATCAATGGTGCCACTGAGTTGCTTCTAATTGATAGTAGCAAGCCCCAGTTATAGAATGTGGAAAAGCACTGTATTGTCTATTCTGGCTGAAGTTTACAAAATATAAATAAAGCATCTGCAACAATTTTTTAGGTGGAATAACTAAATGGGTAGAATACTAAACAATGAGTCTTCTAGATCTATTCTGTAAGTTAATTGACAAGATTTTCCATCATAATCTTCTTCTCTCTAGATATCTCCAGTAGCAAAATAATACCTCCTCCAATCTACTTACTGCATAGGCATGCTACCAAAAATCTTAAGACATAATCTGATCACTGAGGAAAAAAGTAATATATATCATTCTTTATCAGTAGACAGTTTAAATAACTATAATGGTAAAGAAGTATACTTAGTAAATTTCCTTGCTAAGGTTAACATAGTAAAAGCCTAAAATTAATATATAGTCCTGTATAACATAAAATCTTCTAATTTATTCTAGAGTTATTATGTGGTTAAAACTGTCAACTACAGTACTGTGTTATGAAATGCTGATATAGGATCATGCTTTACAAATCAGGAATGCAACTCATTGAAGAATCACAAAAATAATTTTTAGTGGCAATTTTTTAGTTATACAACATAACACAATAGAGTTTATCTTATACAGTAGGATAAATAATATTGTATTAACTTTTGTTTTGAGTGATAACCAAAAACATTTATTACAGTAACTGCTATCAAAAGAAGTTGAGAGGAGGAGCTAAAGAGGGTGGACGATAGGTAGCAGGTCAAGCCTCTCTGAGAGAGACAGCTCAGATGCCAGAATACAACATCCTGGAGAAACCCGGACAGAGGGAGATGGATTCTCTCGACCCAGGAAGATACTGAGGGGAAAGGAGCTCAAATACAAAGTCCCGGGGCAACCATAAGAGAAGCTAAGATCAGCGGTTACGGCGCTCTTGCCAAGTCCAAACTGAGCACTGGAACCCACACCGATGCGATGGGCTTGAGCCGCCCCGCGCGTGGAGCTAAGCAGCCCCACGCACACACGACTGGCGAACTTGCGCCACCGCCGCACTAAAGTCAGAAGTCCGGGAGCCCAACGGAGAACGGAGCCAGACAGGGACCAGCATTGACCCGCAGTGAGTGCTGGGAATAAGACTCTTCCACGGGAAAGGGGTGACCAACTGGATGACATGCTGGCGTCTGGCAGGACGGGCCCAAACTGGGAACGGCAGTGACTTCATTGGTTGCTCCCCTCCCAGAGTAGATTGGTGGGATCTGCTTGGCCTAGGTCACACCCCTGACCGGGACCCAATAAGTCATCCCAAACCGATTCCCTAAGCACATTACGCACTAACGCAGTGAAGGCCCACAAAGGTTAGCTGGCCCAGAGGGGAGGTGCCAGCATACACTGCCCCTGCCTGCACCTCAGTGGCTGACAGTGTACTGGAGAGGGCAGAAACCCCTAGTCAGTGGGCTTCAGAGGAGCTGTAACCAACAGGGAAAGGGGCTGGGAATTCCACTGTACACTTGTATGGAAGGAACCAGTGCTGATTCCCAAGCGTCATGATGTGATACTATCATTCTTTGTTCAGAGTGATTTTAGCCTGTTTTGTTTCGTTTAAGTTCAACATACAGGAAGGTACGGACAGCTATTTTGAAGAGAATGAAGACACTATGACAGCCATTGTTGGCTTCCCAAATTGTCTGGTCTTGAAGACCTGAAGTGCCTCCCTCATCCTGTGCAGATCAGTTCTATACCATGTTGTTTCATGTGAATTCTCTGTATGTGAAGATACGGACAACTATTCAGAAGAAAACAAGAGACAATATGATACATAGTGAAGATCTCTGATCATCTTGCTTTGAAATTTATGTCTCTTACATTGCTTTCTTGTGTTCTGTTTTGTTGTTTAATTTTACCCTCTTAAAAATAAAAAAAAAAAACTTGAGAAGAGCTCACAGAAGTTTGAAAGATGTAGTATAGAAGGGTAATAATGATTTCTTTTTATTGAATCTATAGTATGTGCCAGGTACTTTCCCTATACAATCTCATTTAAATCAGCCCACCTACTATTAGGTAAGTACTATCCTATTTTATAGAAGATGAAATTAAACGTTCCAAAGTCACAAGCATAACTACGTTAAATACGTTCCAAAGTCACAAGCATAACTAAACCACAATATAGGCAGGTTTGTTGGGACAAATCACATGATCTTTCCAGAATGCTACACTGTTCCTTGAATTCACTGGCTTAACCTTCAAAAATGGCTTCCTTAAAATAAATCTTTTTATCTGCTAAAGTTTTAGTGACTGTTTGACAAATATTTATCATTTCAAGTGTAAAAATAGTTATATGAAAAATATAAAATATTAAATACAGTCTCAGCCTTCAAAGAACTGAGAAAACAATATATACATACTAAAAATATTTTTGGTGAAACTGAACTAATGATTATCCTCATAGCATTAAAGTTTACATTGCATGGGTATAAGATTACAAACTAAATTAGCAATTTTTTTTAATCCTATGGAAAATTATTTAGTCTACTTCTATAACCTTCAAGTAGTAGTAGCACTCAAAATATTACATACTATTTTAACATAATTTACCTAATACATAATAGAAATATTTCTCTAAATTTTTCTTTAAATTATTTACATTCAAAACTTTTTATGGACAATAAAGAAGTTCACCACACTTTGAATATGTACAAACACATTCCACGGGAAAGGGCTTTGGAGAGTTATTCCAAACTTCGCTTTTAAAAATATTACCAAAAAAGAATGAAGATATATTATGTACAGGTACAAATTCCCTATGACAAACGCAATCAATATGTATGACAAATATATAACAATTAAAAATGTAAATTTTAAAAAATTAAAAAGAGCTGGGTGTTGTGCCATACATATATATTTCTAGCACTTGGGAGCTGAGGCAGGAGTTTGAGGACAGCCTGGGCTACAAAGTCAGTACAAAGGCCAGCCTGAACTGCATAGTGAGACTCTGAAAAAGAAAAATCAATCAATTAAAATAAAATAAAATAAAATGGAAAGTGAAAAACAAACGAAAAATATTACCAGATGCCAATTATGAGAACAGCTCCAGCCCCTACTAGCCTATCTTTCATGCTAACCCACGAGAATATTCTTACACAATCTATTGTGCAGGAACACATCATATGCTTAAAAATAATTAAATTCATGTATTAGATCAACAAAAACAACATGGTTAGTGGGCTGGAGATGTAGTTCAGTGCAGTGATTACCTAGCAGGTAACAAGGCCCTCAATTCAATCCCTAGTCCTATACCCCTTCAAAAGAAAAAGTGATTAGTAAAACTCTGATGAAGTTATTACAGATACACTTCAACTAATGCAAAGTAACAAATAAATTTGCTGTGCTTTCATCAAGTACATGACAATTCAATTATAAAATGTACTTTATTACAGGTACAAAAATAAAAAATGGAATGTGAAAGTGGTGCTTGAAAGTCTTTCTACATGAAAGCAACAAGAAAACACATTATGATTTTGAAGTATCTATGGAAAGTTTCATTTTATGAGAACATACATCTTTTACATATAGAAATGGTCATCTCTTCATCCTATTAAAAAATTCCTTTAAAGACCACTTTTCCCCAAGATTCCTCATTGACCTCCTCTTCTGACTTGACATCCCCCAATATATAAAGCAAGTATCCGCAGTCCTTTGCACACTACTAACTGCCAAACTTGTACATCTAACAAAACTCTCTCCTGGAGTCTTCTGCATCTCTACATCTCCACCTGCATCATACGGGCATTTTAAATACCATAAACTCAAGACTCAATTTATTTTTCAAACTTCTTTTCCCTTTCACCATCCATCTTTCAGCCAAACTAGAATCCTAAAAATCATGCTGAACTACTCATCCTTCTGTTTTATTTTTAACCTTAATTATTCTCCCCATTTCATTTATTAATTTCCTTGCAGCTGGCCTTGTTTAGAACTGAATATCTCTTGCCCAGGCTTCTATTACAGCATTCCCCATTGCATGCCTATGTATAGCCTCCTTTCTCCCTTAGGAATCTTCCACACAGCTGCCAGAGGAACCTTTTATGAACGAGTCATACAGGTTCCTGCATGAGCATTCGCCTATGCCTTGTGCAGTCTGATGCCTGGACTCTGCTCATACACAGCATGCTCTGACAATACCCAAGTACCTGTGCTTCCCACAGCACAGCATCTCAAATTCCTGTGCCTCTGCACATACGGCTTGTGTTTTGCCAGCAGCACCCACATTACCTAGTCAAGTTCCTTCATTCTAACAACAATACATTAGATCTTTTCCTCTCCATTCCCTAACAGAGGGAGGTGGTGCCTTCAGCACATGGTTTTCTACACTGTGCATTTTTACTAAAATATGAATGAAACTGACACTGCAGAAGTTGGTGAAAAAGTAGATCTTTAATAGTTTACAGATTATAAAACCTTCCAAGAACAAAATAAGTCAATCAATAAGTACACTGAGACTCTACAAATGAGTAAAACTCTGCTCCTTCACTACGTACTCACTAATTATTGGGAATAACAATAGGAATACATATATACTACCAAATGATGCTAAAATGTAAGTAGATATAAAGAACATCTGGTGAAGAGTCATCCAACTCTGCCTGTGTCAACAGTTAATGTCTTATAAAATAAAAATTACACATACACATATGTATATTTTATGTATGTGTCTCATCCCTATCATGACAGTTGCGACACACTATATGTAAGTGCATATGCACTTTGGAATTAGATACTTAACGATGAGTAGGAGTGGACCTGCCATTCTAAACCAGACATCTCAAGATTATAATCTCAGCATTCAGGAGACTGAGCTAGGAGAATGGCCAGGAATTCCAGGCCAGTCTGGGCTAAATAGTGAGTTCAAGACCATCTTAAACAACATGTAGAAGACTGTCTCAAAAAAACAACCCAATAATTAATTAATTAATTAATTAAAATAAAAAAGAAAAGCATTCTAAATAAAGGTAAAAGCATTAATAAAGGTGCAGGAAGTTAAACATAATCACGCCCACTGGGGAAACAAAGGTCTTAGAAGTCATATGATCATAGAACCAGAGTAAAGGGCAGGGGCACAGCAGGTAAATAATGCAACAATCCCCGATGAAACTACTGGACTCAGCAAACAGCACTGTGCCTTTGGACATCAGAATAATGCCAGCAGATTCCAGAGGTATTTCTTGTTCAACACTGTCTTCTGGATGAATGAATGCTCTACCTTGTATGTTAATCTAGCCGGTGGTGTTCTTTCCTCAGAACCATTGCTATTTCTTATCACATGTCACAATGGTCCTATGTTATGCTTAATGTGGCATTTTCATCATCTCTGCCTGGTAACGGCTGCACAACACTGGCTAACATGCTTCTAATGGAATAGCACATGAACATCTATATTTAACCCATCATTTCTCTCTTGTATCTCAATTTCTGCTGTAACTAGAAAGTAAATTATAGTATCCCTCAGAAAATCTACATCCTTATTATATTAATCTTTACAACTTGCTTTTTAACTGTTGTCTATTTCTGAGTTTTGGCACTACTTAAAAAGCTAATGATCACAATGAGCTATATCATATCTTTTTAAAGCATCTAAATATTACCAGGTTAGTAGCTCAGAAAGAACTCATCTATTCCTAAAGAGAAATCTCAGAAATCAGTAACACAGGTTTCATTATAGAAATATTATTTAGAGTTTGTATGTTTAAATAAAATTTGGGGGGCAACCCCCTCGGGACCTCCTCCTGTCTCTCTCCAGACAGAAGCTTTCTCTCAATAAATATATTCTACTCTACACCTCTGTTATTCCTAAAATTCATTCTTCAATTTTAGAGAACACGAACTCGGACACAGTAGGTCGGGAGTTTCATTCTCCTATACCATTTGAAGGTCTTCCACCGAGATCACTGGATGGAGGGACCAGAGGACTAATGAACTGAAAAACCTGATTATTTACGGAGGCATCACCGTAGGAGATAAGGTATTCAAATTCAGGACCTTACGCCTGACAGGCAGGCACTCATGCCATTAAGCTAAACCCTCAGTTCTATTCACCTACTTTTAATTCACCTAATCATCACTAATGAGGAAGTAGTTCAAAATCTTTTCCTTTTAAGTAAATCAAGAATTAAAGAGAAGTCCAAAGATGGTGGACTGGTAGGTAGCAGGAGAGAGACCCTCTCTGAGAGAGACACCTTAAATGCCAGAATAAAACACCCTGGAAAGACCCAAACAGAGAGACATGGACTCTCATAACCCAGGAAAAAACTAAAGGGCAAAAAACCACTCGAATATGAGGTCCTGGGACTACCATTAGAGAAGCTAAGATCAGCGAGCATGGCGCCCTCCTTGAGCTGCCTGAATTCCTGCCCAACCTGACCAAGTGATCCGCACCGAAACGACTGGCTTGAGCCGCCAGAGTGCGGAGCTGAACAGCCCTGTGTGTGGCTCGCATGGACTGGTCCTTCACGTGACCCACCCAGAGGCACCGTGAATTCGCACCGCAGCCATGCTGAAGTTGGAGGTCAGGGAACCCAGCAGTTTTCAGGGACTGGCATCAAAACGCAGTGAGTGATAGGAATAAGACCCTCCCACGGGAAAGAGGAAACCGACTGAACGACATGTTGGATTTGGGCAGGACAGCCCTAACTCCATAAGGAAGTGGCTTCAGTTGGTTACTCCCCTCGCCGAGCGCATTGGTGGAACCTGCTAGGACTAGGCCATGCCCCTGGCCGGGACCCAGTGAGTTCCTACAAATTAATTCCGAGATCGGCACACACTGACGCAGTGAAGGCCTGCAAAGGTTGACTGGCCCGGAGGACAGGAGCTAGCGCACAATGCCCGTGCATGAACTCTAATCTCTGATAACCTATTGAAGAGGGCAAAAGCTCCTAGCCTGCGCCCTCTAGAGGAGCCTTAACCAACAAGAAAAGGGTCTGGGAATTACACTGTACACTTGTATGGAAGGAACCAAAAACATGACAAAAGAGAGAAATAAGAAAAAAACCCCAACCCCCAACCCTGAGAACATTGATCCAGGAGAGGTAAATACAAAAGAGATTAAGGGCAGCAAACATGCAACATCAAACACAGCATTAGTGGACATAAAGAGATTATCTTCAGGACCTCGTAAGTGGGACCAAAACTGAAATAGTAATTCAAAACAAGAGATAAGTAGATTAATAAAAGAAAGGCTGGGCACCTCTCAAGAAGACATAGAAGAATAGAGGAACACAAAAGGAGAGAAAAATTTAATGGAGAATACAGAAAAAACCTAGAATTCATGAGGCAGATTCAAAGAGATTATCAGAAAACTAAAGACTCCATAGAAAGCTGGAAAAACTGCTTGAAAGAAACCAAAGATAGACTATCAAATATTGAACACAGGCTTGCAACGTGGGATCATGAAAGGGAACATCTCTTAAAAATAACAAGGGAGCAGGCAGTAAAGATACAAAGACTGGAAGACAACAAGAGGATCTATAACTTAAGAATAAAGTATGTGAATGAAGAAGCAGGAATCAAACCAGAGGAATTACAAAGGCTATTCACAGAAATTATTAAGGAAAATTTCACAAGCATAGAAAAAAGAAATGATATGCAGATGTATGAAGCATACAGAACTCCAGCCACCTACAACCAAAATAGAGCTACACCTAGACACATAATAATCAAGATCCCAGAAACTCAATATAAGCACAGAATATTAAAAGCCATCAGAAAAAAGAAACAGATCACCTATAAAGGAAAACCCATCAAAATCACAGCAGACTTCTCAACACAGACCATCAGGTCAAGAAGAACTTGGAGTGAAGTAATTCAAGCACTGAAGGAGAACAATCTCCAGCCCAGATTGGTGTATCCTGCAAAACAGTCTCTAGAAATTAATGGAGAAAAAAGATGCTTCCATGACAAAGAGGAACTAGGAGAATTTATGACCATCAGTCCAACCCTACAAAAAATACTGAAGGACATTTTAGGGAGAGAGAACAAGAATACAAGCATTTCAGGAACAGTGGCAGAGAGGCCTCAGTGAATGGGGCAGACAGTGGAGTGGAACAGAAAAATAGACAACCAATGGCAGAAAAACAGAATAGCAGAAATAAGGCAGAGAAGATTGGCTGTAATCTCTAGTATAGATGGCCTTGAAATAGTAACAGAGAGAAACACAGGCAGAGTA